>CAAKMY010063241.1:2917-12917 GCA_901111285.1 Corrigiola litoralis
CATCCCCGTCTTCATCTGAAAGCTCTTACTCTTTCGGCTTAGAGAATTCGGGCTCGGGCCAAATTAACTCTCGGCCAAGCCAGGATTCCAATTCAATATCAGCGGGTCTACCCGCTGATAATATAAACATTAGAAATGATCCCCCCCTTGAAGGGGTTCCAATAAGCCCTGTGCCGCCCCTGGAGGGGGTTCCAATAAGCCCTGTGCATCAATATCGCACTATCCACATTCAATGGGAGCTAGATTTAGTTTCTCGAATCCGGGGTTTGGAGGATCGAATGATTTCGGGATTGCCGCCTCAGCTCAACCAAGGGGAGTATGAAACCTGGGTAAGAGGCTTTCTGGATGAGGCTGTTTCAATTGCAGACTATACGAGCACTCTTAATAGGGAGCTTTATGATATTTCAATTTTTGAGTTGAAGGGTGATTTGGTGGAGAAGCTGTCGTCTTTGTTGATCCATGATCCCCAGTTGATTCAAATTCTAAGTTCATCCCCTTTCCGGGAAAATGATATCAGAATTGAGTCTCTCGATTTCGTGGACGACTTTCTAAGCCGTTTAGGTCTTACGGATCCCAACTCAACCTTTGATAGGACTTTGTTGGATTTTATACTTCGGTTTTGGAAGCAGGATCTTCAGCAGGACGAAGGGAACTCATGGTTTTATCGAGAGTTTGTTCGACATTTCAGAGGCGGATAAACTAGTCACGTCTTTCTTGGACCGCCGGCGCGAAGCACAGCGGCCTCTCATTCCTTTGCTAATGTATCTGTAACTGCTGCAGGTAGAGGTGGTGCCATGGCGGCCTGTGGATCCTGAATAATAGGCAGAGGAAAATATGGTGCAGAAAAACCCAAATCGATATGAATGGAAGATGACTCTAAAACTTCTTTTTTTTAGGGCTTGAGTGAACTCATCTGATGCGCAGATGTTTGAAGGACTAAGCGCAGTTAGAGGGAGGAAGTCAAGACCACACACAAGCCCAAGTTGAAGGGGAATGTTTTCTGCACGAACGTAAAAGAGGTAAGTCTTTTTGTTGCTTTGATTTATTAGCTGAAAGAACTAGTCTGTCTTTAAGACTGCCTTACGGTAGGGTGAAGTTCCTATCTATCGGGCTATGAATATCATCTGTGCTGGTGCTGTACTGGTATTCAAGTAGCCTCCTCTAGTGCTTTAAGGAACAATGGGTACAGTCGGAATACTCCTATTAGTGGTGGAAGCAAGTCCAGTTTGACGGCAGAAGGCACAAAAGCCCTAACACATTAAGCACACTCTTATCTGCTTTGTTTGTGCAATTGAAGACAAATCGCTTACACCTTATAATATAACGTCATATGCAGGGACTTCCAAAAGACCTTAGCTGCACTCCCTGTAACGAACTCCTCTCATACCTTAAAAATGAATCCAAATGCGGAGGTCAGCTTGTTTTAAGTCCTCAAGGCAATGTAATTGTCTCACTTTTTTTTTTATATAAAAGAGCATATCCTGTCCCGACCATGGACGATGGAAAAGGCTTGCTTGAGTTGTTAGCTATGAGTGAGGAGTTGTTGACTTTCTTCCTCTGACTCGCCTTAATTCACAGGAGATGTTCCGTAGAGGAATTCTTTGCCTTGTTGTAGGGCAGTTCGGAAAGAAAGGACGTAGAGCTGAAGGAGATAAAGAATCAATGGGGCTGGAGTTGTTGGTAGCGAGACGGCTAAGGCAGCTAGGGCAGTGAAGTTCGTGCTAAATGACCGAACGAACGTATCAGGTTGCGAGTCTTCTCCTATAAATAAGGATGCTTTTTGCAGAACTTAAAAAGAATTTTCACATTAAAATTTGAGAAGATACTGCAATTTCTGGTCCTTCCTTGACTGATATCCCATTTCCACGCTAAAGAGATGGCTGGCTATGAGACTGACAAAGAGACGGTTCGATTGACTCATTTGCCGGTTAAACTCAAATGAAATGCTTCGCCCCATACTTGTATCCAAGTAAGCAAATCAATTGCATTGCCTTACTCGTTAGAGTCAAGGATCTCCCCTTAAAAGGTACGACTGAAAGGAGTCGTCTCGGTCTTCTCGAAAGGTAATTCTTTGACCGGCGGGTGCGAATCGGTAGCTATTAAACCAGCTCTGGCGAGTTGACTTCTTCTTCTCTTGTGTAATTGTAAGTCGGTTTACCAGATCCATCATACGACGAGAATCTAATCGATATGGAGATAACCTCCTCGGACATTCACATTTATCCAGTTTCTTTTTGGAAGCATTGTTTTTCATGAAGATGAGAGAACTGTATTGCGGAACTTCTTTATAAATGCGTCATTTGATCTCTTTCTTCGCGCTTCGTATGGCGGCGCCTCGATGTTTATTAATGCATTGGGAAGGGAGCACCTTTGAGAAAGATAAGCTTATCTTTCTCAAAAGGAAGGTACTTGCTGATATGTATAAACCCTACGGTGAACATTTATACTACGATATGCTCTCTCTCTATCCCTTTGTAATGAAAACATATCCTATGCCGGGTGGTGAACCAGTCTGGAATAGTAATTTGGTAGGACTTAGATAGCATTTTTGGCTTTATTGAGGCATATGTTGTGTGCCCACCTACAATTACTCGGCCTTTCTTACCATATAGAAATAAAGACAATACATTACTATTCCCAACCGGTCAATTTGTAAGTGCGTACTATAGCGAAGAGCTAAAATATGCAATAGACTTGGGATACGATATTATAACCATAAGCGGATACTTGTTTGAGAAGAAATCCACTAGTCCTTTCATAAACTTTGTGTCATCCCTCTTCGCAAGCAGACAAGAAGCAAAGAAAAGTGGTGACGAAGCATTGTCATACGTATACAAGACACTTATGAACTCGCTCTACGGTAGATTTGGTATAAACCCCAAATGTACTACAACAGAGGTCTGCAATAGAGATAGATATGACTATTTTACAGAATGCAAAGGTGAACTATGCTAACAAACTAAGCGATATTTACTATATCGTAAATTGGCGCCTTGAAGCATGGAAAGACCGAAAGAAACTAACTTAGGCCTTTAAAGGCTGTCTTCCGGTTAGGCGGTTCGCTTGCTTTAAAGGAAGGGGTTCTTCGAGGAAAGGTTCGGGTGGGGAAGGTGGTAATACTAAAATTTAGTACAGAAAGCCGGAAATACCCTATACTTGTACAGGGCGTCAGACTATAGGCTCTCCAGGTAATCAATCTATGCTAAACCTCCCAGGTAAGGGAGAAGTCGCATATAGGCTATCGGATATGAGCTGTCGCATATGCGCTGCAGTCACTACTTTGACTCCTTTTATACAATTATGAACTTTACGTAACTTTCTCAATTCCAACGCAATTTCTCCTTTTGGAGTTGACGTAACAAACTACGCGAGCCTCCCAACGAAGCCAACATAAATCCTATCCGAATAAAAATTAGAGGTCTTTCTGCTCACGCAGTAGATAATAGAGTCTACCTGTGGCAATCAGACACTTTCTGTACCATCTCAGCCTTGACCATATATCATTTTTCTCTTTTTCAGGGCACGTCTTTATAGCTGTTATAAGAAAACGAACTATAAACCGAAAGAGCTTGATTTCCTCAACCAACCAGCCAAGTTTCATGATTGTTAAAAGCACGAAAAATAAAGGCGGCTTAGCTATCAAGTCTCTAGTAGGCTGGAAAACAAAGCGAAAGAGGAAGTAAAATGCAGAAAAAAAAAGAAAGATAAAAAATTTTAAAAGGAAATATTCTGACATCACTACAGACTACTTTGTTTTCTCGCTCCTTGCTCGCGGGGCGGCATACCGAAAAAAAGAAAAGCGTTCTCGGATTTGAAGCGATGACTTAAGCATAAATACCTCCCTTTTGTTCTGTTTAATTTTTATTAAAAAAAAAGAACCATTTTGATGGAGATTTGTAGCATCATTCAAGTAAATACAGATTAAGATCGTAAAAACATGAGCTTGTAATATAGCTACACCTAATTCAAGACCGGTTAATGCAAGAACTATAAATAAAGGACCAAGATCTCCTATGAAATATAAAAGATCATTCATACATAGCATAGTCCAAGCGAACCCACTTAAAATCTTTACTGAACTATGACCGGCCATCATATTAGCAAATAAACGTATTCCTAAGCTTAATGCGCGAAAACAATGAGGGATTAGCTCAAGGAGTACTAAAAAGGGTGCTAACGGCAGTGGGACTCCTGCAGGTAATGAGAAGCTTAAAAAATGAAGCCCATTTATTTGAAATCCCACTATAGTAATGCCAATAAAAATAGAAAATGAAAGACCCAAAGTAATGAGAAAATGACTTGTAACTGTAAAGCTATAGGGTATCATACCCTGGAGATTACGAAATAACAAAAAAGTAAAAGTGACCAAGATGCAAGGGAAAAACTTTTGTTTAACATTTCCGGAAAGACCACCTATTTGTTCGTTTACCAGGTTCAGCACGAAATCATAAATAAGCTCCACCAAGGATTGCCAAACATTTGGTACTGAGTTTCCTCCTCCCTTTTTAGTAACAAAATGAAGCAGAAGTAGGACCAAACTCAGAGTTAGCAGCATAAACAAAGATGGATTTGTGAATGAGAAATACAAGTTTCCTATTTTCATAGGAATCAATGGGAGAATGGCAAATTGGTCAAGTGGGCTGTTGGGCGTAATCGTAATAAAAACTTTTAAGAAAATTCCTCTAGTTCCGCTTCTTGCTCAAAAATGAAGAAAGACTTGTCGGAAATCGCCGGTTGGGTTGGTCCGACCAAGAAAGGCATGGGAGTTGATGGGCATTCCTTGGGCCGAGTCTTGTATGGCTACCTGGAAACTAAACAATAAAGATGAAAACTTCCCTCTTAACATCATTAAAAAAAATTTTCAGGTATTTTAGGGTCCGTGATGATAGATCTGGACCAGTTGAAAAGACTCTCTCTTTTCTTCTTCATTCTTGTTGAGAATGCATCCAAAAAACTGCCCGTCCATATAGATCGTCATGGCATGAACTTTGTCAATAGATTCTTCGTTCCGAACCTCTTCCTATTGATCAAATTTTTTTTTCCAGTTTAGTTCTTTTCTTTTGACGGCAAACCAACCGGTAACGCACTTGACTGTACTCCAAATCCGTTTTTGAACTTTTTTTTTAAGTTCGGTAAGCGTACTTTAAGTCTTAGCTTTTGCATGTGTGAACTCTTATCTTTCTTTTTTCATACGATTATTGTTGGAGAAGGCCCTATGGAGTAAAGGTAAGTGCATG
This sequence comes from Corrigiola litoralis, assembly GCA_901111285.1. Lineage (NCBI taxonomy): Eukaryota > Viridiplantae > Streptophyta > Magnoliopsida > Caryophyllales > Caryophyllaceae > Corrigiola > Corrigiola litoralis. Next base: position 8,155 of record CAAKMY010063241.1, read on the forward strand.
AATGCTGTATGACTGAACTCGAACTCGCGGAAGTCGATCATATATAATACGATAATTATCTTATTACCTGAAATGCTTTTTTTTACTCATTATGTAATACTTTCGCGAATTGAATAAAAAAACGAAAGAAAGCATACGCCTGTTCAATAGCTCTTTCCAATACCGGCAGCAGCTCCCGCTGAAGCAATTGTAGCAGCTCCGGCACCCATTGATTTTGCACCTTCTAACATCTCGATCGAGTAATATTAATATTAGGGTAAGGGCAAAAACTTTAATTTTAGTAAAGTAATAGAATTCGAAGTCAAAGCTTTATTCTAGCTTCTAGGTTGAAGTCTAAGGTTTTCCAGCGATATGACACAGAAGTTTTTGTTCGCTATGTTCACCATGGGTTCAGGCGAATATAGCAAGTGTGAAGCGAGAATGGTCTTTCTCTTTAGGTTGGAATTAGTATCTATATCTATCTGTTTTAAGCTTCAAGTCGTCTTTTGATCAATAGAAGGAGGAAGAGAGGAAAGAAGCGGGATATGTCATGCTATTCTGAGATAGAAGAGCAAGCCCTTCTTCTCGCATCTTCTTTGCCCGCGGGTCTCTCAGTTACTGGACTAACCGCCTTCACAAGCCACTTCACTTCTTAACTTCAACCCCTTTCTTTCCTGTGCTGACAGCAAGCATTCCAATTCCAGGCTCGAAAACTAAGAGCGTTTGCGCCGACAATGGCATGAAGAGCTTACTTCTTACTCAGGCATTTCATCAGCAAGGCTTATTCCGATTCCAAAGACTTGCATCTGATTCAATACCATAAGAGCAGATTCGTGCAAAAGAGCTAACATCCGATTTGTAAACAAACCGGCTTGGGGCAGGCTAGTTGGCAGCATCGAATCATGGGCTCTCAACCCCTCCCCGATCAAGAAGAGGGGGATCTCTTTGACTGCTTCACCGTACCGGTTGATTAGTCGATTCCACGGAGTCGAAAGAAAGGAGCATCGGATTCTCGGTCGGCTTCAAGGAATGGGGCAGGAGAAAGGAAGACTTTAACTGCTAGAATAGACGGGCGAACCGCTAATAGAAAAAATTCGGAGGGAGTGAGGGAGTGAACGCCATTTAATCCGAATGGGAAGTTTTGAGCAATAGATTCTTTCTCATGTACGGCTAAGCCTTGCAGGTAATTTAAGTCTGGATCCCCGATTTTTTACCACTAGTGCTTACTCCCGATCCAAAGCCCTCCTTTGCTGCTTGAAACTAAGGTTCAGTGATGAAAGCTAAATGTGCGATTTTGAGCTGTCGTCCCAGGACCTCTTGCTTTTGAATACCTGCTTCTTTCACTCTTCAAGACTGTCGGATGGTACTTGGTTGTTCCCTAAAGCATTTCCCGTTCGCCCCTTGGCTTCGTTCAATCAAAAATAATTTATCGCCCGGGATCGAGCCCTTTTGATGGTTCTTACCCGGATACTCTGTCTTTAAAAGGAGAATTATCATCGTTGAGTCCCACCCCACTGTACTATATCGTTCAATAACTAGTGTATGACATCGGATATAATGGAAAGCGTTAGGCCCTACTGGCGTATACTGGATTGAGGGTTACGCGAGCTTACTTATAAAACTTCCCGAAAAGACTAGACTTTCAGGGAAATGATTGTACTTAAGCTTCCAGACAATCGTGCTTTCTTTGCCGGACGCTGCGCACTTTGCGATTCAATTTTTTTATGACTTGAGGGGCGTTTCCTGCCTAACAATATGTCTGTAGGGACCTCAATTGACATCGACCCTGCCTTGTTTGTGAGCTAGGGTCGTTGCCATCAAGCAACGAGCATAGGATCTTTTCTTTACTGGCTATCCTGTATTTCATGAACTGGAATCAGACAAGACACAGGCTTTTTTATTGATTCTCTAGACCTCCCATCCAATTTTGAATTATCATTATCATACGCGAAGGGGCGAACGGCATTCTTTTTGACTACTAACACTAGCTGTACTAAAGTAGTTTAGTAGTGCCTTTTGAATCAAATGGGCGAACCCTTCCCGAAAGGCGAACTGCCGGCATTGCAAGCAAATAGAGAACCCCCGCCCGTTTTATGCCGAGAAGAAGAAGGGCTCTGTCTGAGGCTCGTACTGGGCCGGAGCAAGGCGTCTGGTCTTGTCGGTCATTTCAGATAAGATTAAAAAAAATCCATCCGAAAGGAAACCCGTAACGGAGGATATAGATACTAAAGTAGCTCTAAGCTTGACCTGCCCGCGGTAGATGAATTGCTTTCTGAATCGGTGACGATTAACATCGCCTGCGATTCCCTCGAACCGAAAGCTTTCCTTTACACCTCGTAAAAAGGAGGCCTCTCCAACTTGCTCGCACGCTTTTTCTTTTCATTTAATAATCATCATGATTTACTTCTAAATATATTAGATTAATCCATTCAGCTTCAGCCTCCGGCAGTTGATGCTGTATGTGAAATTTTTCAAGAAGAGCAGCCCATAACCACTTTACATATTCACACTCAAAAAACAAGTGAGATGCTTATTTAAAAGAAAAACCACCAGACATCTCGCCATTTTTATTATCAAGAACATTGGCTTGTTCCTCATTTATAGCAGCATTAACTCGTTGCACTTCGTCATCCAGACTAGGTGCAACCGAAAACCTCTCAATCACACGCACGCTGTTCTTTTTTTTTTTTTACTAGCTTTACACTCTCAGCAGCTTTCGAAGTCTCACCCTGGCCTGCAACTGGTTTGGTTTCTCCTTGGCTCCATTAGGGTTGATAGTATCATCCTGCAAAGTTCTTTGTCTTTATTTAGAACAGGTCTAGCTTTGCATTCATTTAGGCTGTGGCCTCTCATACGACAGAAGGAGCAATACTTCGTGGGATTCTCATAAAAAATTCGTTTCCAGCGTCCAAACTTTCCCATCCCCAGCCAAACCAAATACGATTGGGCATATCCTTCAAGAGATCAACCAATACGCATACTCTAGCAAGACTAGGCCTTGTAAGAACTCAGCCGGAACCTCAATACTTTTGAGTACCCGAAGATTTTTTACACAACGTCTTAGGGTTTAGTGATAGAGGTAGGTCAGCTTGGTTCGCTGTGGCTTTAAAATGCCGGTGATGAAGCAAAGCAAATAGGGTGTGATAACATTCATACTTCTCTGAGATTAAGAGGAGTTGGTTACAGGAGGTCCTCCTGGAAGCCTTGTAAGATTAACCCAAATTACAATCGTCACGGGTTTCGGAACATTCTTGTCGCCCTCTCTCCAGGTGGTATCCGTCCTATGCCTTTATCAGGCTGGTTAGGCTTTCCGGAGGGTTTTCTGGTAAGCTGTTATAAGATTGGTATGATGTTAGTTGAGAGCTGTAAGCCCGATTGGGGTTACGTAGAGAGACTTATAGAGGATTTATCTCGCCAGCTCGACGACGATGCTTCTTTCCTCGTTGAGAAGATTGAGTTAAAATATTGGACTCAATCACTCTGCGAGTACTGTAAGTGGTACTACGAGGCGTCGATGGACTATGGACGGCATATAGAGTACTTTCTATACCCTCCTGCCCTGTGTTTTCATCCCGAAAGAAAGGAAAAAAAAATGGTCTAATCTTTCGGTGTTATGAGATCATAACATAAGGCAAAGAGCAGCTCCAATTCCTCTTCCTGCTTGGTTCATGTCTCCGTTTGCTGGATCCGCAAGGGACTCCTAAATTGCAACTCAGTAAACAAGGCCCTGTCAAGCGTGCTATGCTACCTTATCTTCTTTTTTTTTTTCTAGGTTATATGCTTAACACAGACCTCTTTAGTTGTAATATTCACGAGGTTGTATGTTCAATGAGATGACTTTCCTAACACTATAAGTCCTACTCATGCTTGTGAAAAAGAGGAAGATAGCTAATTACAGGCAGTGTGTTCCATCTATGAGAAGATCCATTAAAAAGGCCTATGGTTTAAGAAAAAAGATGGACATATAAACTAAGCAATATCTAACAGAAGCCTAGGCTCGAAAAAAGGAGAGAGAAGAAGCATCTGACTCCTAAGCTACTAGCACGAAAGCCTTGCCAACTACATCTACGTTAATTACTAGCTAGCCTAAGAAGAAAAGTACTGGCCAATGGTCTTACTTACTTAGCCTACCGAGCCTATCAATAATAGAGAGGCGGGCAGAGAGCCAGCTAAGCCATATTTACCAAGTAGAATAGAATGAATGTATGTGGGATTGGACGGTAGATTAAGGCAAGTAAAAAGCATGTGAAAGTTTAACTAGAACAAAGACCCATAAGAGGGCTTGAACTAGCGAGATAGGCTCAAAAATAGGCAATTGAATTGAGAAGGTTTCCGCAGTTGACCGGGAAGGGCTGGCAGAAGAGGGAAAGGCTAGCTTCCCTTTGGACCGGCGCGGCATCAAAAAAGGATAAGAAAAGTAAGCAATACCTCCTGCTATCTATTACCACGTCCTACTAACAATACCAGAGTAAATCAGTTAAATAACAATTCAAGACTGCAAGAAGTGCAGAACTAGATGATCAAACTGATGCTTTTACGCCGGAGAAAAAGAGATAGAAGGCACGAAAGCTGGCCGGACATCCAATACATTTGGGGATCACAGTACTGTAGGCTACGAAGCCCATCTCTCTAAATGAGGTCTCAGGTCGGATCAAAGGGGGCACGAAAAAGCTAAAATAAAAGAGCAATACCAAAGCTTTTTGAAAGATAAAAATGCGTTTCTTCCCGCTTCGCTTTGGGAAGGGGCATTGAAAGAACACAGGCATAGCGGAAATGCTCCTAGA
>CAAKMY010063241.1:15417-17510 GCA_901111285.1 Corrigiola litoralis
TTGATAGACAATTTCATTGCCTGCCGTCGTTTCAGTGACTTATGGGGCTTCCCTCAGCTCAGTCTTTTTGGTTCTTGAGAATGGTCGTTACCTCTCCCAGGACCGGAATGATTATCCCTGCTCGATGGGTCTACATCCATCCCTGAATGTCGTCGGGTACTTTTCACTTCCCCGCCATTCTTGTAACCGTCACCTGTAATCCGCGCAGGTGTGTCCGCACCCCCCTGAGTGGACGAGAAAGAAAGGATTTTTCGGAGCAACCCCCCAGGTTCCAGACCCAGGAGTAAACTTTCCCGTATGAGCATTCGGTACATGTTTAAGTCCGTGGAAGAGTGAAAGGGTCACCACTACTGAGGATCTCCTTCCTAATCTTAGATAGGTCGTCTGAGGGTTCGCCGCGGTTCATTGCTGTGCTTACACACTAGGCTACCCTTCTCCGAAAGCTCCGCAGGACCACCTACCACTAGTCTTCGGCCGGAGAGGTTTATTGCACAAAAAGGCCGGGACGCAGGCTCCCGAAGAGGGAAGCCCAACGAATGTCAGATGCAAAGCCCCGCACCTCATTAAGATCATATTGGCATACTCTCCTAAAAAAAAAAGAGCAGACCCCATTGAAGACGGGAGTCAGGTAACAACAAGGCCATTTCTGTCCACCGCCCTTCTCACGAAGCCGTACGTGGACGTTACCGCGCATACAGCTCCCAGCCAGAAAGCAGTTAGCCTTCCTCTACACAGAATGGAAGTGTGGATGAATCGACATCAAATAGAGAAATAAGGGCTAAGAAAACCTAGGGTCATACTCGTGGATAATAGAATATAACTCCTTTAAGTCCCGGGAATTTTTCCTTAGGTTCATTAACCTAGGGTCCCCCCCATTACCATATTTTGTCTGTAGGGTCTCTATCCGTCTCAATGCGGCGGAACAGAAGCCGACAGTGGTACGGGGGTTATCCAGAGCAAATGGCTCTATTTTAGCAACAAAGATTTGTTGGGGGAGGGAATTACGGCGTCCAATGGAAAAAAGGACGCCCAATTCTCCTTTGACCCGGGCTATGAGGCAGCCCGGTGCCGGAGTCTCTTTTGGGAGCAAGAGAGACTCCCGCCAATCCAGCTCGGGTACAGCTAACCCTATAGCAAGATCGGGTGCCCCGACCTCCTCTGCCCCCGACCCTCCGGCCGCAAAAGAAAAAGCGGGCCCACCTGAAAGCAAAAGAAAAAGCAAAAGGCAAACTAGACCATAGTAAACTCCTTCTCGTTGTACCAAAATAGAGGTCTGATTTAAACGACCAGGCACAGCATCACATTTGACACCTAAGGAAGGTACAGCCCAACTATGAAGTACATCAGCAGATGTTACAATAATACGTATATGACTTTTGGCTGGTACAACCACTCTATTGTCCACTTCTAATAAACGTAATTGACCCAATTCTAGATCATCTTCGGGAATCATATAACTGTCAAAAGTGAGTGACTGTTCATCGGAACTGTTATAGTCCGAATACTCATAAGTCCAATACCATTGATGTCCAATAGCTTTGATAGTAATGGCTGGATCTACTACTACCTCGTCCATTGAGTATAAGAGAGCAAATGAAGGTATAGCAATGAACATCAGGATGATACTAGGAAAGATGGTCCGAATAATCTCGATAGTAGTTCCATGAACAATCCTTTGCGGGATTGGATTTTTTTTATAGTGGAAATGCCATAAAGCGCGAACCAAGATCCATGATACGAAAACCAAAATAAGAATAAGGAAGAAAAAGATATCATGATGTAAGTCTATTATTCCTTGCATCATAGGTGTTGCTGCGTCTTGAAATCCTAATTGCCATGGTTCCGCTGCATCACAAGGGGCAATTGTGAAGAATAGCCATTCTCGAACAATCATTTTTTTAATTCTTTGACTGCTCCGCTCTCCCCCAACAAAAAGGAGAGACTGATTCTTGCTTTCCCAATTCAGGAAGACGGAAATTGCCGGTTGAATGATCCGGAAAGGCATGGGAGTTGAGGGGCATTGCTCTCTTCTCTTATGATTTTTGCTACTTTCTTTAGTTTAGTGATTGATATCAAAGAGAGTCTCAGTCTAG
>CAAKMY010063242.1:0-22318 GCA_901111285.1 Corrigiola litoralis
GCTTCCGCATAAGCTCTAATACCTTAACAGCCCTACATATGCCATAAAAACCTCACACGGCCTCACACATCAAGCTTCTCTGTGATCATAACAAACGTACGTAAATCTCAAAGGAGGCACTCACTTCTTCCAATGGCTACGCTTCCTACAGATATAATTATGTCAGAAATCCTGCCTAGACTACCCGCCAGATCACTCGTACGCTTCAAACTCGTGTCGAAATCCTTCAAAGCACTAATTTCATCCCCTGACTTCGTCGACATACACCTCCGCCAGTCACTCTCCTCGGATGCAAACTGCATCCTTACTGTCACGCAAGATAAGAGGCTCTGCTTGAGGGACCTGGACTCTTTGGAAATATTTCCCTTACCGCAACCCATCCAAAAGATAGGTGGACGCAAGTCACGCATCGTTGGTTCTTGCAATGGTTTGGTATGTACGCTATCTGCAGACTTTGATTCTAACCTCTATACATTCATGATCATCAATCCTTGTACCGGCACCTCAATTGATATCCCTCCCTTGCGTGTTCGGCATCCAGATAATATGTTGGGATTCGGATTTGATTGTCAAACTAATGACTATAAAATCATTGCAATATTGAGTGAATATGAGAGGTCTGTTCAGGTATACAGTCTCAAGGCAAATTCCTGGAATGACATCGATAAAGAGAATAAAAATACACCCTACTGTGGCGATTGGTATAACCCCTGGTACGATGCGATCCTTATCCGCGATCGTCTACTCCATTGGATACTAGAAAATTCAAAAGGAATCTGTCGGATTGCTTGTTTTGATCTCCATGAAGAAAAATGGGGCAATGACATTCCGTTGCCAGATGATTGTGGTTATGATCCGAAAACTAGTACTTTCGGGATAGGGGTTCTAGATGGGTGTTTGTATCTTTTGACTAGACATGATCGAGCGTATGGTGTGATTAATCTTTGGGTTATGAAAGAGTATGGTGTGAAAGAGTCATGGGTTAAAGTGTATACGATTTCAGATCAGCGTCTACTCAAGCACTCTGTGCTAGAACCGCTTGCTTACCGTACAGGATCAAAAAGTGAAATATTGCTTCAAGGAATTTATGAGAATAAGCGAGAGTTAACATCTAAGTTTATCTGGTATAGGATTACCGATGAAAGTTACAAAACAGTCGAGGAGCTTCATGATTATGATGATTGTACTTATCAATCTCATGTATGTAAAGGAAGCCTTGTATGCCGCCCTGTTTAAATTTTCTAATTTCCATATTATTGGCATACACAGTAGTTTTTGACTTACATCCTGCTATTTAGATCAGTTTTGGGTTTCTGACTAATGCTCGTGACTGAGATTACTTTTTGTTACATATCTCTCTTTACTAATCCTAATTCAATAAGGTCGATGTGTGTTGGTATATATTTAGCACGGATCTAACTCTTGGTATTTGATGTATGGTACTTGTAGTCTACCAGTGTTGCGAGTTGGGACACGTTTTCTACGCTGAACCTCCAATAGCATTGTGCTTGTTTTTGAAAAAAGTTTGTTGTCCATGTTATATTACAGTTCCATTATATGAGCTTTCTTGTTGCTTGAAGGTAGAACATAAAGACTACTGGATACCAAAATCAATGGTTTTACATCTTGGTATCGGTACCAGAAACTCAGCATAAACCTATGTAAGGACTAGATCAGCCAAGCTTTACTTTGCACTGCTGTGACTGTCATTCGAAACTTGAGCAATAAGGACTAGATCAGCCGAGCTTTACTTTGCACTACTGTGACTGTCATTCGAAACTTGAGCATGAAATTTCGCTGTTTCACTGTTGTCACCAATACAGTCCTTTCATGTATGTATTATCTGTTTTCCTCTAAATTCAAGCAATTGGGAAAATATAGTTATTCTTGTGCGCACCCATCTACAACAATTGGGTAGCCTTATAAGCTACGAGACGCATTCAAATGTAAGACTGAGCTCACATCTGCAGTTCTGCAATGCTGATGCATAGGAGTCTAAGCACAGTCATATAGCCAAGGTCAACTCAGAACGAACAGAGACAAATATCCGAAATAAATATGCAGCTTTGTCAAGCATATGTCCATTGAAAGTGGCACCAAGTCTTCTGTAATCAATTTTATTAATTCTGACATCTCAGTTCATTAGTGGCTCTTCTGCATAAAAGCATAAACCAAAATGCAAAATGTGCACTTAATTATGAAAGCTGCAACTAATCAACTATGGAGAAATTCTTTCTTGGATTCGAAGGCTTAAAAGGAAACAGAAAAGGAAGGAGAGATACTCCAACCTACAAGCATTTCTTTCTTGGATGTCCCTTCCCACCTATGCTTAAGAGCATTCTGTGGCTGATCTTATATTGTACCTCCGTGGGTATTCCATGATTTTTACTCTCACTCTTAGCATAATAATAGGAGATCCAACTAAATAACTGACATCTCTTAGCATGAAAATAGATCCAAAAATAACTGACCTCCCTATATTTTAGGTGAAACAATCGTTCCCTTCTCCCACGGGTAATAATGTACATGGTACCCCGATTGTACCACTCACACATCAAGCTTTTATGTGATCATAAATGAATTGAATTAATTTTCAAAAGAGGCACGCACTTTCTCCAATGACTACGCTTCCTATGGAAATAATAATGTCAGAAATCCTCCCTAGATTACCCGCCAGATCACTCTTTCGCTTCAAACTCGTCTCCAAATCTTTCAAAGCATTAATCTCATCCCCTAACTTCGTTGACATGCACCTTCGTCAGTCACTCTCCTCGGATGCGAACCGCATCCTTATTGTCGAGCACGACGACGGGCTCTACTTGCGGGACCTGGACTCTTTGGAGTTTTTTCCTTTAGCACAACACATCCAAAAGATGGATGGATTGGTCATTGGTTCTTGCAACGGTTTGGTGTGCATGTGCACAGACTATGAATTGTTCTCATATAAATTCATGGTCATCAATCCTTGTACCGGCACCTCAATTGATATCCCTCCCTTGGGTTATGTTCATCGAGGTAATATGTTCGGATTCGGATTTGATTGTCACACTAACGACTATAAAATCGTTGGAATAATGGGTGATTATATCACATATTTTACAGTATACAGTCTCAAGGCAAATTCATGGAATCACATCGATAATATTCCCTTTTCTAACGCTTGGTATCCACTATGTAAATATGCAATCCTTATCCACAACCATCTACTCCATTGGATTTTACGGGGTGGTTATGATGATGAAAAACCTGACTTGATCATTCGGATCGTTTGTTTTGATCTCCATGAAGAACAATGGGGTAACAACGTTCCGTTGCCTGAAGACGATGCTTCTTTTTCGCATGAAGATGATTTCACGCTAGGGCTTCTAGATGGGTGCTTGTTTTTATCGGCCCAATGTGATAACGATAACTTTACTTTGTGGGTTATGAAGGAGTATGGTGTGAAAGAGTCATGGGTTAAGGTGTATACAATTTCGGATCATCATCTAACCAAGCACTCTGTGGTTCTTGTTCCGCTTGCTTACCGTAGAGGATCAATAAGTGAAATACTGCTTCAAGTATGTTATGATAGAGAGAAAGAGACTACATATAAGCTTATTTGGTATAGGATTAATGATAAAAGTTACAAAAAAGTTGAGGAACATCATGGTTATGATCGAGCTTCTGTACGTAAGGGAAGCCTTGTATGCCCTATTTTATGTACAACATTAGCGACTGAAAATGTTATAAAATATTAACAAAAAGAAGAAAAATCACAATTATGTACAAACTCAAATTAAGCTCGTGTTCGTCTCGAGCTCGAGTTTCAGATCGCAACCTTGAGCACAAGCTTGAATTTTTCAAGCTCGAGTAAGCTCGAGATCGGCTCGAGGTCGAGTTTAACTTTATAAAATCAAGCCGAGCAAGGCCAAGCTCAGACTTGACTTGGCTCGTTATCACCCCTACCTATTTGCGGGACCCATTCAAATGTAAGATTGAGCTAACAGTTGCAGCTGTGCAGTGCTGATGCAGAGGAGAAACTGAGCACAGACACAGCCAGAGTCAACTCAGAACAAACGGAGACAAATATCCGAAATAATTATGCAGCTTTGTCAAGCATAAGTCCATGGAAAGTGACACCAAATTTTCTGTAATTAATTTTATTAATTCTGACATCTCAGTGCATTAGTGACTCTTCTTCATAACAGCATAAGCCAAAATGCAAACATTTGAAAAGATATATGCCAGAGGACTACAAAATCTAGAAGTCGAAAAGATAAGTATGCCCCTGCCTTTGTGTACAGATAATCTTACTGCTCATGTCACTTGATCCAAATGGAAGCTGTGTTAAAAACATACACTTATCAAAATCACCTAATATCAATTCCTGACATCTTTTACCTTTAATTCCTGAGATACAAACATTGGGAGGGAAAGCTTGTATCAAGTGCAAGAGCACTACCTACCAGAAACTTTTGTTAAACTCATCTCATTACTACAATACGATTCAGATTTACATAAGATGGACGAATTATCCATCATCTCTCTCCCGATGAAATATCCGGGCTTCTTCGGTTGAGGCAATTCATTGTCGCTATCTAACATCACAATAACAGATGGCATGCCAGGCCGATCATCTGGGCTTTGTTGCACACATAACAAGCCTATGTGGATGCATCTCAGCATTTGTGAGGCATTGTTGGACGCTCCAGTCACAGGAGCAATAAGTTCCAACGATAAACCTTCCTTGAAAAGTCTCCATGCCTAACAAGTTCAAGAGAATATTTCATAAGCAACATATGCACCTAAATAGGAAAGCTTCAACTTTAAATTCTTTCTTGGATTCGAATGGAAGACCTGAAAAGAAACAGAAAGGGAAGGAGAGATACTCCAAGCTACAAGCATTTCTGTATCTCCCATCAACCTTATTTCCCCACTTTTTGGTCTCCCCTTCCTCATATGGACGAGTATACGACATATCCCAAAAAGTGGTAAGAGAATGAAACAGATTAAGGAAAAGAAATCATTTCTCTTACATGTCCAAGGAGGTTATGGTGGTGGTCTGGATGGATGAATCCTCTGTTCCTCTTACCACTAACAATTTCCAGCAGAAGTACCCCGAAGCTAAAGATGTCAGATTTTGCTGAAAAGAGACCATCGATGGCATATTCTGGCGACATGTAGCCACTGGAGGGAAAATTAGAGCAGTTAAGCACAGTGCAATCAGCAACTAAAGCAACCATACTAGAAAAGTTTATAACAGTTAAAGCATCAGTTCAGAATCTCACTAGGTCCCGACCACTCTTGCAGTCTTTGCCTCACAGTCGTTTCCCTCAAAACTTTTAGCCATGCCAAAATCTGAAATTTTGGGGTTCATTTCTGAGTCTAGCAGGATGTTGCTGGCTTTAAGGTCTCTATGGACAATTCTCAGCCTAGAATCTTGATGCAGATAAAGAAGGCCACGAGCTATTCCCGTGATGATATGATAGCGCTTGGACCATTCTAATGACGTATTTTTCATATCATCTAATCAATTACATCCAAAAAGAATGAGTGAGATGAAGTTGAACTTGGTATCTCATAAACAAGGAGTATTTGCTGAGTTTAGGGTGAGTCTCACCAAAGATAAAAAGGTCTAAGCTCTTGTTACTCATGTATTCATAAACCAGCATCCGCTCTTCCCCTTGAATGCAACATCCCAAGAGTTTTACAAGGTTTCTGTGTTGAAGCTTTGCAATACATATAACTTCATTCTTGAACTCATGTAGTCCTTGCCACGATTCCTTGGAAAGCCTCTTCACCGCTATTTCCTGCCCTCCTTTCAGCATACCCTAAGGAGAATTGCTTTCATTAAGAGATTATAGATTGTATTCAAAGAACTCCCACAGCCCACTTAATGTTATAAACACACACACATGAAAGCACTGGGATCTTAAACTGCATGTTAAACTGTCCTACACAGAAGATTGCTTAAACCCCAAGTTCCCTCACCCCACGTAAGTTTTCCCTTTTCTACTTTACTTATCAAGAACTTTTGGCGCATGTTGACGTCATCTCTTTAGACTTTCTAAACAGTGACATTAAACTCCTAAAGTTACCTTGTAAACAGGCCCAAAGCCACCTTCACCTAGCTTATTGTCATCTGAGAAATTTTTTGTGGCCTGAGCTATGACAGTGATGTCAAACACCAGCAACTCAGACTCCACTGTCTCACCGTTGTTAGCCATGCAATTTTCTCTTACTTTCCCTGTCATTGGTAAAAGATATGTTATGATTATGTAAACAAGAGAAGAGAACATAGTTGATTTGCCACTTGAAATAGTCTCTTTTTTTTTGTTGAAATAACACTTGAAATAGTCTTGATATGAATATCACTATTTGTTTTTCTTCTCAGTCGATGAACCACGATTGTAGCACATTTGGCAGAATTTTAGATACTGGTACTAAATCAAATCTAGAACTACACAGAACTAAACGAGCTCCTTAAAATTATATGTATGAACTAAGAGCACAAAAAGAAAGCTACCTTTTCTCCTGATTCTTCTTTTCCGCCATACGCACAGTATTAAGCTTCCAACCAAAAGCACTGTAGCTACTACAACTAAACTCATTATAATCCAGATTCGCCTCTTTTTCTTCCCTGAAATAACGGCAGGACAAAAAATACAAAATTGAGGCAAAAGACCCTAACAGGGAATCAGAAGGCCAACCAATCTCCCAGTAGACGGATTAAGATAAATAAAGGAAGTAATCATAGAGTGACATACCTAACTCAGAAGCATTCACCCTCACATAGAGGTCTTGCCCATTGCTAGAATAAATCCTTTGATCTATGAGGACATCAATCCAAATCAAACACCCAGACCCGCCTGCTCTTACATTCAAACTAGCATAAGCTACACATGAGCAATTCCGCAAGCACTTTGTCTTGCATTCATCAAGGGTCATGGTAGTGTTATACCAGGAAAATTGTGTATCAGGTAATTTTACATTTGTATACTTGAGAAATCCATCTCCTTCATTGCAACTCAATGATGTCTTCCTCACACATCCATCTGACCAATCACCGGAATTCCAATCATTTGGCGATTTAGGAGCAAAACCTTTCAGGCATCCACATTCAGGGGAGTTAGTAATGTCACAACTGCCAAATTTACCACACAAAGCATATGTATCACAATTGTCAGACTGTGCAGTCAAGTACATCACCCATCCTTGGGCATGATCACTCCAAACAAGCCTTTGCATGGTCCCATACTGGTTCAAGAGCCTATGAGAAAGAACTGAGCTGTTCAGAAGCTCATAAGCATAATATATCTCCTTGGCATTCATGACAAAGTTGAACCCAAAAATAGGGTTGGGTTTCAGGTAGGGATTCCCACTGAATCCAACTCCATTCCATGGCCCATTCCTGTACTGCTCCACACGGCCTTTCATCAACACTGGCTGTGGGTATCCCCGGTAGTCAAGCCTGTATGTATAGCTTCCAGGAGAAGGATCATCACTGCTTGTCCAGGAAGAAAGATACCGATCAAACCCGGTGTCTAGGTCCTTTCCCAGCTTCATTCCAGGCAGTTGGATGTCACATGGATAATCAAAACTCTGCCACAAGAAACTTTCAGGATAGTTCTCAGAACTATCTCTGTCTTTGACGACTAGATTGCCGGAGTCCAAGAGCTTAACAACTGGATTTTTCACAGTCCTCGACGAGTTGGTTGCCCAAACAATGCCACCAGTTCCATTGGTAAGCTCGAGGACTGATAGGTCTGTGAGACTAAGGCTGGCTGCCAAAGAACTGAGAAGTGGCATGTCCCTATTGGCCACCCACACAACGGTTTGGACAGGTATTTTCATGTACCAAATCCCAAGGTATCGCTTGTCAGAATTGCCAGGGGTGAAGAACCCCAGCTCAAAACGGCCTCCTGCTGAAACCAATGTATCTCCGTCTTTTATCTGTGATGCTGCATCAATGGTATCAAGTACAACTGAGGTGACGATACTCGAAGACATAATGAATAATGATAACCATAATGGAGGAATAAGGTTGTAGTTAGCCATTGTTAGGGGAAACTCTTAGGCAACTTCATCCAATGTTTTTCTCCATTATAATAGGAAACAGAAAACAAAAGTATGCAGAAGAGTGACGACCAAGATACTGAAAGCTCCTAGTCCAATTATTGACTGCCCATAAGTCAGCAAAATGAAGCTTAAAAATTCTGATATCTATAACTTATGTACAATGATTGATACTTGCATAGAGAAATTCCTACCACGCAGAAGGACAGAAAGAAGTTGAAATAACATTCAACAGGTTACACGTGGTCTGTATTGATGAGTGCAACCAATAATTTAGTGGTCTCTGAACTAATTCATGTAAATTCAAAGGAACATCTGTGTTCACACTCCCATTCGCAAAATTTCCTGTTTTCCTCTTTTACTGTTTGAAACATCTTTAGTTAAGGATGATAGGGGATTGCACCTTCCTTCTTTAGATGAATCCCTTGTAGATGATCCACCCGAAAGAGTCCTTATAAAATAGTAGGAGACACATTGCGAGATCCGCTTCCCATTAGAGATAGTCGAGGAATATCCTCGATTGGCCATGAACATCTGCTACCATATTAGCCTCTCGAAAACGATGAGAGACAATCAGACAATCATAATGGAAGTCTGCAGTCTGCACTTCCTATTTGATCTAAGCTCTGCTTTGATATACTTGTAGTGGTCTTGCCGTACTGTTGTGTTGGTAACTACATCATGTTAACCTTTTGTACTCCTTCGACAATTCAATCATGTAATAGCAAGAAACTTACATTAAATCCTTACACGTGGTGTAGCCTAGCTAATAATTGCAACCTATTGCAGCTTGCGAATGGTGTTCTTCTAAGTTGTTCTCTGAAAAGATGAATACAGGGTGATTACCATAAAAAACGTGAGAATTATTTTCTGAGAATACATTTAGTCTAACAACACGTCTAGTCATTCCTTCAATAGATACCCTACTAACTAAATCGGCAATATCCTCCAAACATGTACATAATACTACAGTACCTCCAAGTCTCCAACCCATAGGACAGTGATACACTAGAGAAACTGAAGCAGTGAAGCGTGTAAACAGGTACAAAACCAAATATACAAAACCTATAAACATCTGGGCACTGCGAAAAAAAAAAGGAACAAGGAAAGAGAAAAAGGTGTATGATTAAGATTGGCTCACAAATAGTGTTCATATACCCAATTGCAGTCGAAGCCAAAAGGCTTATACCAGGAAATACATCGCTTGGAATAACTCTTTAACAAGAATACTATTCCTCCAAAAATACTATGTATACTAGCAAAAACTCCTCCACTTTTCTATGTCTCAAGGATAGTTTTTTATCCTGAAAAATCTCCTCAGTGACAGCAGCTAACACTATTATCCTTAATATTCTGAAGACATCGTTTTTCTAGGAACCAAAGGGTGTCTAGCTACAAGATTACATGCTATACATATGTTCTTTATGCTTCCTATTACACGCAAATATAAACCACTACAAAAATGGGTAGTACTCCCCGTTTGCTTCACACAGTATTTGAATCTGGCTCGATAGTTGACCGGAGGCCCCCTCTGATCATCATTTGAGAGTAAAATTCAGCGTGTTCCTGCCACCCAAAGCAAGAAAATGTCAAGTGTTGTTGGTTGATTAGGCACTAGAAGTGAAATCCAAATTCAATACTCCACAAGAAAAATCACAAAACCAAGGAAAAGCTAGAGGAAAGCACTTCTCCTACAGACCTACATCACTCGAAAAGAGAAAAGCCTCAAAGGTGCTCTAGAAGCCAAGAAGAGGCCCTTTCTTACTTCAGGAATCAATCCCATAGGAAGCGAAAAACACAAGAATGAGGGGTGGAGGGCAGAGAGGGAAAGGTAACAAGAAAGTCATTGGGTCCCGAATAAGAAAACAACCTTAAAATTCTTCAACGAAATGGTTGAGTAAACTTGATTTCTTACAATTCGCACAACACAACTTCAGTCTTCAGAAACCCTCGCCTTCTCTTCTAATTAAATGTGTTCTCAATTTCAATCGTCCATAATAGAAAATATCATATTTAACCTTCATGGCACCAACGAAATTTGTTTATTTAGCTAGCACTAGCACTCTTCTAAGCCAGCCATCAAGATATATTACACCACACCACACCTTCAGACACCCTCACCAACCATTTTTTCTCATATAACTAGCAGTAGCTCTCTTCTAAGGCAGGAATAAAGAATATGTTGCAGGACATAATTAGGAAATCTGCATGAGGTCCCTTAAATAAGATTACAGCAGAGGGCAAGGCATAATGAAAAAGATAGGGTTCAATCATGCTTCAAATTATGGAAAGAAAATCCCAAATAAATCCATACAATAGCACAGAGGTAAGGCAAGTGATTCTATCCAATTCAACTATCACACAAAAATTCCGGATCCATAATAATCCCACAAAACCATAGCTTTAGGAAGGCAGAAGACTCTAAAAATGCAATGATTTATGTGATACCCTAGATTTCAACATGCAATAGCTCAACAAAGATCCAAAGATATAAACGAAACCCATACAACATGGAGTTCTCTGGACAAATACTAAGATCACAGAGAACAGCAAATCTGAACCAGCTATGTCTGTGAGAGGTTGAGGCGGTGGCCTACTGGCCTCTTTTCACTGCTGGTCCACTATACAAGGAAGCTTACATTGATAGTGGGAGAACTGCATAACCAAGAGTTAAATTAAGATAACCTTTGAATTCTGAACTATTTTATTAATGACACTTATAGTGAGTGAGTTTGCACAGAAAACTCCTAGGTTCTGCCGTCCCCGTGCCCATTCCCGTACTGGAAACTCGGAAACACTAGGAACTTGGTGTTATGTTGTCTTAGAATGCTACCTAAGTCAAATGAATGTATACTTCTACTCTGGTTATTTAACTAGATAGAAAGTCTCTTTTCCTATCAACCCTCAATAGATTTCAACACTAGTCTTGCTGTACCCGTACCCTTAATTTTCTGAAAACGTCGTTTCCCCTTCCCAGTTCCGAGTCCTAGTACCCATTTGCGTCCCCATCCCCGATTCCATGCAACCTCAGAGTGGCTAGAACAAAATCTATATATTTTCTTCATCAAGTAAGTAAAAACGACAAAAAGTATAGAGCATAGAAAAACAAGACTTGGATGCACAAAAGAGGATTCAACTGAATAAGATACTGATGATAAAATACAACAACATTACTCCGGTGCCTACAGACGAGGCTCGCGACCAAGCGGGGTAAGGGGGGTCGAGTGTACACAACCCTAAGATACAGATGATATAATTCAAGGGAAAACTCTCATATCTAAAGGGGGGGATTTTTAGTCTACTTCCCAAAGTTTTTGTCCCTATTGACATATCAGTAGCTAGAGTATAGCCTATGCCAGAGCCAATTCAAACCAGTAGCTGGAGCACCCAAGTTCTACAAATGCTTGGAGCATTGCACAACTATTGAAATCAAGATTAAGGCCGTACATAGAAAGATGCTATTGGAGCTATCCAGGAACCTTGCATCTTAGCGATGGTAGGGTATAACATATTTAACAATAGCAAGACGTGATTTGCTCCCACAAGCAGCACAAGCAGAGCTTAAACTTAAATTTTTTTTTTTTTTTAACAATGTTAATTTCATATTGTCTTTTCAGTAAAGATCTCCTCCATAATAAACTATAGGCTACTCAAAGAGAGGTAAGGCTGCATGAAATTCAGCCAAAACAAAATAGAGAGAGGGAGGGGCAAAAATGCAGAGGAAAAGTATGTTTCTTCCCAGAAGATCCGCAGACATTAGATCTGTAATGAAAACCTAAAGTTTGTGATGATTCATCTGTTAAATACCACTCTATCTGATACTTTCCCGTTTTTCTTTTCTGGTTTATAAGAGAAGGTATTGGAAAAGCCCTTAAATGTAAGGAGGTGAGCAGGGGGGTATGGGGAAAACGTAATTATTGTTCGAGGGTGAAATGACACTAGTGCGTCACACCCGGATGCTCTTTACAATCAAAACTCATAAGTAAAGAGAATAATTAATTGGAAATTGAAACACAAATTGCAGTTAATATGTCACAGCTAAAGTGCTGACCAGACATGCTAACAGCCAAATACTATACATCGTCATCAAATTACTCATTGCCAAACAAAAAAGGATAATTACAAGAACACTGTATGTATTTTTGAGTATAACTGATTACTGATGACCATAAAGAATATGCCAAATCTGGAAGCAATAACATAGAAAGAGAACCAAAACAAGGTCATCCTACAAAATTAGAAAGACACATACCTTCACTGTCACTATGACCACCGCAAAACCGACTTGCTTAGACTTATTGAAGAGTTCTCTTGCCTCATCAGGTGTGACAGAAGGAACAGCTTGCGGTAAAACCTTTGCAACTAAATGTAAAAAAAATACAATACAACTTAGCAACAAGACACTAAAATCAAGTTACTCAAAAAGCCTAAAATGTCTAGATTTTGTTTACCTAGGTTTTCTGTATGTCGCTCATCATCAAGCAGCAAAACCTTGTAACTACCTCCACTTCCAGTACCTCTCCTATCCTTCAGCTGTCCAATATCTCCTCCTACATATAGCAAGATGTCATCAGCCAACTTGTGCATCTCAGCACAACTTTTCTAAAATCCAGGACCAATTATTCAAAAAAATATGGGGCATATGACCCCCTGAAGCAGCAACAGTCCTAAATGCATAATCTAAGACAATTACTTCTGTACAAATTCAGTAGCATGCCAACAAAGCCACTAGTAAACCAATCTGATGCACCTAATAAGCTAGTTAGTTGTAATCCATATCCCATTTCTGTTATTCTGTTATTAAGTTTGTTCGAGTGGATACGCTGACTTGGCAAGACCTTAGATTGGGTCGTCAGTAATCTCGTGGGCACGAAGCCTGTTACT
This sequence comes from Corrigiola litoralis, assembly GCA_901111285.1. NCBI lineage: Eukaryota > Viridiplantae > Streptophyta > Magnoliopsida > Caryophyllales > Caryophyllaceae > Corrigiola > Corrigiola litoralis. The sequence goes on from CAAKMY010063242.1 coordinate 12,940, forward strand.
GGCAGAGAGATTGTTTGGCAACTGTATAAAAACATAATTGTACACATAAAGTCACTCATTCAATAATAAACATGATTCTCTCAATTTTTCTTCATCATTTCTCTCCATTTCTCTCGTTCATTTTCATTCATTCTAAAGATCAATGTCTCGGATTAACCTCAAAATCCCTGTTCCCTGAACTCTTCTTATAGATTACAAAGCATTCATATAAATTCCTAACTACATCACAACCAACTTCTGTATACAAACAAACACACAAACAAACCACTCTAAGCAACAATATTAATTTGCGAAAACTGAACTATAAATGGTCATCTTAAGGGCCAAAGATAACAGATTAACACCTAGACTGCCACAAACAAGAGCATCGAACAACAAGATACAATCTTTCAACATCTCTAACCTAATCATGAAAATCACAAATTATTAAAGAAGACCTAAAATTAGACCAAGTCACAAATTGAGTCAAAGTGGTCTCTTTTTTTATCACTGTAAAAAATTGACTACTCTTAACTCCAAAAGTGACCACCTGTAAGACCGTTAAAATTAAAAGCTCTCATACAAGACTTTCTCCATAAAAATTCCCAAGATTTCCTACTACATGTTAAGGTCTTGATCAGCCCAATTCACATAATTGTCGGGCACCTTAAATGAAAATTATCCAAAAGACGGGTACCCAAGTGAAATTTCGCTATATGTCGGAACCCAAAATGGAAATTTTGCTACAAATAACAAAAAAATGCCAATTTTACAAAGTGCTAAAAACTACGGAGTACATAACATAAATTATACAAAATTGACTAATTTAACCCACAAAGTGACCACGTTACGACCATTAAACAAGACGGTCTCAAACAATACTTCCTACATAAAAACTCCCAAGATTACCTACTACTGATCTGTTAAGTTCTTGATCAGCCCAATTCACATACAACTAACACAATGCCAAATTTACTAAGTACTAGTAACTACGTAACATAAAGTATACAAAATTACTACTTTAACTCAAAAGCGACCACTTCAAGACTGTTAAAAATTAGACGGTCTCATACAAGACTTTCTTCATAAGAATTCCCAAGACTTCCTATCACCTGTTAAGCTCTTGATCAGCACAGTTCGCATAGAAATAACAACAAAATGCCAAATTATACAAAATTGACTACTTTAACTCAAAAAATTAACACTTTAAAACTGTTAAAATTAGACGGTCTCAAACAAGACTTTTGCATAAAAACTTCCAAGATTTCCTACCACCAGTTAAGTTCTTGATCAGACCAATTCACATACAAAAAACAACACAAGAAAAGAACTAGCTCAACTGCTCAAGTGGTAAGAGCTGTCTTATCCCAATTATGAGGTTGGGGGTTCTATTCTTGATTCTTGTCAACGACTTTGTGCGCATATCCAAAAAAAAAAAACATACAAAAAACAACACAATAACAATTTCACTAAAAAAAACTACATAACATATACAATACAAAAGGAACAACACCCAATAAAGAAAAATGACATAAATTCCGAGAATTACATAAAAATGATACCTTCTTGAACTTGGGTTTCAGGGTCAAACTGAGACTGATCAAAAGAGGGTCTTTCCAAAAGAGCACCACCTCCTCTCAAAGACCCAAATCTTGCTTTAACTCCTCCTAATGACATGGAAGCATCAGCAACAACACATAACTTCTGTTTATTCAATTTCACATTACAAGGCATAAAGTATGAGACATTATTATTAACATGGCAAACTAATGCAACATTTTTTGATAAGGTGGTTGTTGTGTTTGCTAAGGTTGGCATCATTGAAGACACCATTCTCAGCTTTCTAACTTGTTTTTCCTGTTACTTTGGTTTAGTTTGTGGCAACTTTGAACTCCTTTACTTGTACTTGTTTAGTTGTATGTGGTTCTAACTGATTTCTTACTACTTAGATACAGTTATATTATGAGGGTTTTGGTTTGATTTGAGGGGTTTTAGTCTTTGATTGTGGATCAAATTTTGCCATGTGGTATGAATTTATATCAGTCACATGTTAGGCCACTTAAATTCCATCCACACGACCATACTTTACATTGTACCCAAACAATAATCATTAGACATAGAGGAGTAGAGGACCATAAAAATTAATGAAAAAATAATAATAATTACATAGAAGAAGACGATTATACTAATACTTCTAGAATTTTCTACATTTTACTACCATCAACCATCAATCTTGTATATTTTCTACCACAAGCGTATGCTATTCTTAGCTACTAATTGTATTGTCCCTGAAAGCCGCTGAAGGAATGGTAAGGATCCGAAAGGATCTAAGAAGGGCGACCAATTACTAAAAGGATCTTAAAGGAACCATAAGAAATAAAAGTCAGTTCGATTTATGTGGGGAAACATGATCGTGAATTCATCTTATATGATCTTGAATTATGTGGATTGTCGTAGGAAATTTATCTTATATGATCTTGGGTTATGTGACATGAACAAATAGGTTAACACTCCCGCCCAAGAGAGGTAAGGAGAGGTCTTGTATACGCAACCTTACCCCACATCGCAATAATATAGGGAGATTGTTTCCCATTGACAAATGACAACAATGTAATTATTTCCTCTCAAAGAATTAACATATTTGAATTTGTATTGGACTCCTTTTAAAGTTTTTTTTTTTTTTTGACAACGACTCCTTTTAAAGTTTTTAAGGCTTTTGATAGAATGTAACCCGACATGGGGTCTTAACTACGAACTACTCAATGGGGAAAAAAGAACAAAAAGGCAGAGTATTAAATTTTAGAGAAAGATAGAAGATACAAATTACAAGAACTTGAAACAAAACTGATGAAAGCGCATGCGTAGCACGAGCATCAAGCTAGTGTTCTATAATAACAAGGTCCAAATAATAAATGTTGAAATGAATTCCATAACTAGGGATGAGAATTTGTGAATGCACTCCTTGAACCTGAAACCGTTAAAAGGGCAAGGTCCTAAGAGGATATCAACAACATTTAACTTCACTATGTCTTCGTCTTCGACTTTTTACGATGAGACTGCTCCGATGATCCTGAAACCGTTATGCTACTATGGCCACGTCCCGAGTCTTGGGTAGAATGACCAGTGTGTCTGGATGACTCACCAACACCCCCTTTAGACATTTTTGATACACCACTGAAAGAACTTTTTCGGCCAGAATGTGTAGAACGGCCCCTACTTTGACTAGGAGTAGAAAAATGAGACTTTGTGAATGTAGTCCTTGAACCCACTGACATTTGCTTCTTAATTTCAAATTCCTGTGCTTCAAAATCATCTGCCTCTGGATAATGGACAAGGGAAACGTGCCGTGAAATCTTTCCAGCTGGAAGAGAAAAAAAAAAAAAAAAAGCCATCAGGTCATAATACGTAGCATTCGGGAGGTGGCATGTCTAGCCGAGACATATATACTACTTTTTCGTCTGCCTCATAAATCCCTATCTCTGTATTCTCTTATATGTATAATTTATGCAATAATTTCCACCCTACAGAGATCAGATAGGATATATTGAAGTGACCTTACACCGACATTTTTTCAGTATTCTTCTAGTGGTGGTTTGTGGTTTGCGTTGATCTCGCCGTTGACCATGATCATCTAACGAGACACTAGCATGTCCTCATATCAAAGCCGAAACATCACTGTGTTTTCGATTGATTGGCCCATAATCACATAAATGTCTAACTACATGCGATATTTTCTTCTTTAGTTTTGAGAAAATGATAAAAATAGATACTTAAACGATTGCAATATTATACGCATACCAATTCTTGTCCCTGATGGAGAAGATTGAAAAACTGTAGTCTCAGCTACACCAGATGGAAAGTTGACCAGAGTATAAGTTCTACCTGCCACAATAAAACATAAAAGAGACATCATATAATTCCTGCAGAAGATCTGTAATGGAAGAGGATAAGCCACAGTAATGAAAGCAATTCAATATTCCAATTTTTTTCTGAGCAGGAAGCAGCCCTTGACAAAACCATTATGGAGATAGAAGCAAATTACCGTTTGGCCCCTTGAGACTACCCAACTCTCCATCTTGACCAAGATCCAATGACAATTCTTGCTCCTCAAAATCAGGGAACTACAGGAACAAGGAACTTGGTCAAAAACACAATGCAGTTCATAAGTCAGATTCAGCCAAAACGACGACACATATCGTAATCAAGTCTTGCTGAGCACCTATTTAGATCATTACCAATGAAGTAGTAAGAGAAAAAGACTAGATACTATGAACTTTTATACATATGCATCTTTAAGACCAAAGAAACAATAGGACAAGTAGTTTCCTACAATTGACATAACTCAAGTTAAAAGCCCAACTCTAACATTACTTATCTTTAAAGTAGCTCTAATAATATGCTGGAGAAGTATGATGCAGAACATCAGGATGAGGAAACATATTATAATTTCGCACAATAGGTATTGTGTAAGCATTCACGAAATCGTTTAGTTGCACAAATTGCATTTCAACACATATTATTCCTGTTTATTCCTGCCACAAATCTCCAGCCAAAGACCTCGAACAAAACAAAAGCCACAGCACAAATTCTCGAAACTAAAAAGGTTATAAACCAAATTTTCAAACACTCAAATAAGCTCACCCTCTCACCCTTATTCCTTTAGAGTTCAGAGTTCACTCTGTAAGTTTTTGGCTAAGTTATGCCAAGGAAAGCTCGTCTTGGAATTAGACAAGTGATTTAAGCTCTCACAATAATTCAGTGAATTAAGTTATGAAATTGATTGGATTTATGTAGTAAATTTTTACCACCAACCCCCCCCCCCTCCCAACCTCAATACCAGTGCCTCAAGCAATTAACACTACGATATATGAACTCTGCGTCTCACTTGCTCTCACCAAATACACTAATAAATTGGTAGAAAACTCCACAAGGTATGATCATAAGAAACTAGATTATGACTATGGCAGTAAAACAACACATACAACATCACAGATGTTAATCTAGTGTTCTCAGATTCAACCTTTCAGTAACGTTATGCATTTAAGCTCTTGATAAGTGGAAATGTGCAAGAAAATAGGAACCACCCATTAGTAGAAACATTGATCTGCTGCTAAGAGTTTGTATGTACTGCAAAACGATATGCATGAGTCTAAGAACATCTAGAACAAAGGAGGCATCATATGATTCCGCAGAATATGTTTGTGGCATCAGATTACGGATTCTTGACTTGCTTTACAGAGCTAGCTCTCGGAAATATGATTGGGGAGCACTGGGAAACCAAAACCAAGCACCGATTGTCGAAGATAAGCACAAACTTTAGGTGATAAGTACATAACCTAAGTGGCCTCAGCAGGATTTTGTAAGATGGAAGAGTATCTTGTTGGTGGAAAATTAATCAATTACTGACCTAATCAAATACAAAGCTACTCACCTACTCTTCACTGTGAGTTACATATTTAATCAAATGCTTATGAATTTAGAGAAACCCCTTATATGCTACAGAAGTCTAAAGGGATGTAACAAAAATCCCTTCTACAATAATAGGATCTTTGATGAATACTTTGAATTTTTTTCAGATCCTAGCATTAATACTCTACAAACCACCAGAAACAAGAAAAGGCATTTTTGATGTACATGTCACCCCAGCAAACTACTTAACTTAAGTAAGATAGGATTAATCGGAGCAAAAAGCCCCTTTTAACCCTGAAGAAGACATTTTATAATGAGGGTAAACAATCAGATCCTCTTCGTCTACGGACTAAGTAGAGATGCATGTCAATACTCCAGACAGTACCACCCTTAAGGACTGCAATCTTAGGATACCAAATGCGATTCTATCGAAGTAAGCCGCTTTTTCAAGTTCCATCAGATAGTTTCACCTTGAAGAAAACCTGCAACAACGAGGCTAAACAATCTAATACCTTCGTCTTTGAACTAAGTACAGCAGGCCATACAATCGTTACGGGCTGCAAATTTAGGATACCAAATGAGATTCCAAGGAAGTGGGTCGTTTTTTTGTGGTTCCATCAAATAATTTCATAACACAACACAATCACTTTTCTATTGTATATCCTGTACTCAAAGGTATCCACATTCTAATACATATTAGAAGGAAGTGGACTTTATTTAAACATATCTTCACCTTATGACTTTCTTTACGGTATAGACTGCAAACTATGGATCATAATGGGAGGACACAAGTGCAGGTCAACTTTGCAACTAAAGATGCCACACGAAAAATCATCATCTCATCACCCCCCCCCCCCCCCCCCACCCCTCCCCAGGAACAATGGAGAAGAAGAAACAAATCCAAAATTTCATCTCTAAATTTGTAAATGCCATCTACTTTAACCAAAAAATCAGAATTTGCCAATATTGTTAAAACAATTGCGAAGACAAACGGACAATGGAGGGGTAAGGAGAGTTTTCCATTGGATCAATCAATCATCCGAATATTAAGAGAAATGGCAAACCATGTCCGTCCAACCAACCCATGCTAAGAATGCTTGCAAACATTTTCGAGACCCCCAAGCTTACCAATTTTGAGACCCAAGACATAAAACCAGCCACACACTTGCACACAAAAAGAAAACAGCAACAACCCATGAAATTCATCAATTAAATCCTATGGGCAACCATCTTTATCCTACAATTCATACTAAAAATCCCATTAAACATATTTGCCTAATCTCACACAAATCACCCAAAACATGCAACTGACTACATCATGTTAGAGAAAATTAACACCGACCCTTTTTCAAAAATGGTAAGTTATCAAGCACTATAATTGAGAAAAAGGACATTTTAACAGCCACCAGCAGACAACAATAACGACAACATAACCCCAGTGAGTGTGAATCTAAGGCTCCAACAAAAATCGAACAGAAAGAGTAGAAAAAACACATATTCTACTACAAACTCAAAAAAAAAAAAAAGCTTCACTCACATCCACATATAGAAGAAGGTTCAATCAAGGATAATTAGTTAAGAACAACAACGGATAAGACGGTCCTACGATCAAGGTGAGCTTCAAAAAATTTTGGTGGTGAGCTTAAAGAACTCGCCCCAAAGCCTCAAAAGTTCTCCCCGCCCTATTATAAAACCGTCTTACCTAAAATCTTCATCATAAGGTAGTATTCAATGAAAGAGCAAATGATGATGATAATAGATGGCACATCATTCAGATACTAGCTGATAACAAAAATATATCAAAATCAAGAAAGGAGGGAAAAATAGGTACATGATCATCAGGCAACTGAAGAAGCCAAAGTTCAGTGTTGTTATCCAACTGAATATCAAAAAGAGGTTCCTGGGTGTCTTCCTTGAAATCAGGATGAGGAACATAACCGACTTCCTTGTCTCCCATTATAATAATAACAATACTTGATCTTCCTACACCAAACAAACTAACATGAATAACCAGTGGCAAATCTAAGATTTAAGGAAGACTAGTACGAACAAACGTTCAAATCAATAAAAAGAAACGAAATAACAAAAAAATTAACACCATGATCACATAACTTCATTCAACTAAAATAAAATGCCAATTACAACGAACTTCTAATCGAAAAACAAAACGTACTAGGACCTAATATGTAAAAGAACTTTAAGAGTTATCATGGTAAAAGTTTTTTTTTTTTTTAAGCCCAGGCGAGTAGGAGGGTAAGGGTAAGGTTCCTTAAGAGTCGCAAAGGACACTACTGGCTAAAAACTAACAAGTTACCTACTCCTTTATGTCTTTGACTAGAGTACCAAACAGTTGCAACAACAAATCCTGAGCTTTTCAACATTCCTCCACGAACTTCTCAAATGTGATCACTAAAACGGCATAAATAAACTAAGCACAAACCACCTCGGAGAAGGAATCTTTCGGCCAATTACCCGCATTCCACCAAAACCAATTGTCCAATTGCAATCCTATAAGGGGAAACTTCACTATAATTGTATAACCACTTGAACGAGATTGTATGAATCTCCCCTTTACACTACCGCTGCTACTGCCTTCTTTTCCACCTTTGGCCTTAACAAAAACAACCCCATGCAAAACCAAGTTGACAAGCGTAAACAGTGGCAAATAAAACTCATAGCGAGGGTATCATATAATTAATAAAATTTGGTAGAAAAAGGTAGAAACATGGTAGAAAAGACAAAATATCCTAGCAAAAACAACAGAATCGATAGCTCGATACCCCCATTTCTAAAACTTGGATTCTCCCCTAGCAGTAAATACTTTTAGAAAAACAAAATAAACTAAAATTCAACATTTTTTTATCTATTGTTTACACAAGGGTGCTACTAAACGCAACACGAATAAAAATACTTTGACACAAAACTTCGGACTTTACCCTTGTTATGTTTTTATCATAACTTTCATATCTTTCCACACCCCCACCCCCACCCCCTTGATTTGTAAGGGCATATGCTTATATGAATAAATACAAATGAATGTGATACCTTAGTGTTTCCTGGGCAGTGGCGCGTGAGGAAGAATGTCTAGTTGAGTGGCGCGTGAGGAAGAGTGTCTAGTTGAGTGGCGCGTGAGGAAGAGTGTCAAGTTGAGGTCTCAGAAGACAAAGGAGGCACAATGAGACACAGCCCACAGGAACTGGGGGGGTGTTAAATGTTTTTGCTTTTTTGGTCAAGTGTGTTGCTCAATGAGTCAATGCACACTCAGTTCAATTCAGTTGTAATAAGCTCAATTTAATTTTAATAAGTTTAATTTAGTTCGAATAAATTTACTAGTTCTAATGAGTTTGGTTAGTTTTAATAAGTTCATTTCTTTGTTTTGAAACTTAGTAAATTCAGTTTGATTCTAATAAGCTCATTTTAGTTTAGTTCAATTTTATTCTATTAAGATTGGTTTACTTTTAATAAGTTTAATTATGATGAGTTCATTTTACTTTTAATGAATTCAGTTCCATTTCAATAAATATAATATAATTCTAATAAGTTTAGTTTGGTTTAATAAGTTCATGTTTTCTTCAAATATGTTCCATTTAGTTCTAATAAGTTCAGTTTGGCTCTAGAAAATTCAGTTTAGTTCAACTATAATAAATTTTGATTAGTTTTAAGAAGGCTCTCAATAACTTTTAGTAAGTTCATTTCAGTTCGAGTTAGTTTTAATATGTCAAGATCAGTTTGAAGAAGGCTTTCACTAAGTTTTAATAAGGTTTCAGAAAACTCAATTCATTCTAATAAGTTTTGTTTAGATCAATTAACTTCTAATAAGTTCAATTCTTTTTTATTATGTTCAATCCCGTTTTGATCTAATAAGTTCATTACAGTTCAGTTTCAGTCCTAAAGAACAAGGTCTACGTCAGTATGCTTTCAATTATAATTTATATGGACTTTATCCAAAATCGAACCAAAAAGCCTATTTTTGTGGACTTTATCCACGAAA
>CAAKMY010063263.1:0-12468 GCA_901111285.1 Corrigiola litoralis
TTGGTGATAACTTTTTATGGGAAACAATCTAGTTATTAAGAAGGAGATAAGAAACTATATTGTGCTCCTTAATTTTTTGTATTTTGAAAAATTGACAATCTTTAGAGGACGGAGGGAGTATTTTATTGCTAGGAAGAACATTCATTTTATTTAGGCCTTATATTTATGAGGGGTAAACTACAACAAGTATTATTGATAGTCTATAATGAAGTTCACTGGTAGCAATTCTGTTGCAGGGACCTATCCAGCGAAATATCATATGTCCTTAATAATGAGGCATGGTGTAATGCTTATAACTTCTATTAGATCAGCCCCCATGCTATGGCTGGCAGAAAAAAGATTATCAGATACGGAGTATGTTACTAAAAAGAAGATGATATAAATGTAACATACAAACATAAATGCAAGTTATCGATCAAATCCAGAATAATAGCACCTAGCTTCAGAACATTAGGAATCGTCACAAATATTAACGAAGATAGATTGTCCGTCACAAAATTAACCTTTCAGACACTCGAGATATGCCTATACAGATGACACATGAACCAGCAGCAAAAATATAGTGCTTTCATGGGGTCAAGGCCTCAGTGAGAAGGGAAACCTGACGCCAGTTGAAATCGGAAAACCTTCTCAGCTCCCACAAGCCTCTGGTGAGGTTTGAACTTAATTGAGACCTCAAAGTCACCTAGCTAGTGACAAACCAATCGCGACCCACTATATCAATGCCAAAAAGAAAAAAATGTATATATAATCCTTCTTGTTAAAGTCATTTTTATTTATTTATTTTGGTATGTGGTCAATTTTGGATTGGGGACGGAAAAAAAGGTTTAGGTACACATATATAAAAATCGATCCAAATACTTTTTTTAGCTTAGTTAAAATAATTTTAGTTTATCAACATTGTGTGAAAAGTGATAACTTTAAGGTTAAAAGTGATTCACATACACTTGAATAAGACAACCTAATGATAAGTAGTGGTAAAACTAATACGGAGTACAAGCTTTTATTTGAGGTTTTGGAAATTTTATGAAATTTGTAAAAATACATTATGATTTTTGAATCCTAAAAGCTCATATGTTTATCATGACATCCCATATGTGTGGCCATAATTTATTATGAGACCGTTTGATTCTAAGTGTTACACAAATTGATTACTTTAGATGGCTTTTTATAGTAATCATAAAAGCAATATAAGCAAAACATACATAAGAAAGACAAATATTTTTAATGTGGTTCTCCAGCAATATGTTGGTGACAGAGGACGCAAATTTCATCATATGTAGAGGAACCAAAAGTACAAACTATATATAACAAAAATGGGTAAGATGAAAGGTAAAAGCCTCTCTTTTTGAGTTTTCTCTTTACAAACTCTTTGATCTAAATTTACGCAATGTACCTATGATGTTTATTTACCTACATATTAATACAATGACCTAATACAACTCGGAAAAACAATGTTAGAAATTGGTGGGGTGCAAACCCAAGTCCCACATCGGAAGAATATGAAGAAAATGAAGACTTTATAAGATACCCACCTTCACATTAGTAAGAGGCCTTTTGATATATGCCCGAAAACAAATCGGTGCGGGTTGAGCCCAAAGCGGACAATATCATACCAATGTCGGGACGAAGGTGGATGAGCAGTTCCCAACAGTGGTATCAGAGCCACGGTTTGGTGGGACCGTGTGGAAGGTGGACTGCGCGATGTGGGAGGATACCCCCTCGATGTGATTTCGGGATGGTGATGTGCTTTGCGTCGAAAGACTTCCTGATTGAGGTGTTCAGGCGGCGTGTCCCGGTGGGTGATAGCGGCGATGCAAGATGAACGGAGTATCGTTTGAGGGGAGGACACAGTTGTGTGGTCCTTGGTTTGAGGTGAGGATTGTTGGGGTGCAAACCCAAGTCCCACATCGGAAGAATATGAAGGAAATGAAGACTTTATAAGATACCCACCTTCACATTAGTAAGAGGCCTTTTGGGATATGCCCAAATCCGTGCGGGTTGAGCCCAAAGCAAACAAAATCATACTAATGTCGGGACGAAGGTGGATGAGCAGTTCCCAACAGAAATCTATTAAATATTCCTAATCTAGAACGGAAACAAATAACATGCCCGCTACAAAACACCAGAAACAGTTCTCTCAACTTACCAAGCGCCCTTGTTGTTGCGACGAATTCCAAAACACGGCTCCACGTCTTTACTTCTCATAATTCTCTCTTCGCAACCCGACACAAGTATAAAGCAATAGATCAACAAATGTGATCATCATAATTCATATAAATAACAATTATTAACTAAGAGCAGGTACTAACTTGTAATTAAACTCAAACTACAATATCAAAAAATTCCGTTTACTGGATGTAATAATTGTAAGGTCAAACCAACGTGTGACAGCTATGGAACATTGAGCCTCTCTGTTGCCAGGGGAATTCACTTTCACCTCCAACCCTATTTCGTGACCCCACACACCACAACTTTCTCTAAGCCACCCTTTCTCTGTCCCTCATCACTCCCTTTTACTCCTTGTACCTCTTTTTTCGTGCTATGTGTCTCTGATTGTGTGCTCCGTCATTAATCCGGAAATTTAGAGGAAAATAAAATGGGAATATTTATGGAGATTGCTTTGGGTCGCCCATTACCTGTTCCATTGAACGTGCACCTCCATTTCCTTCTAACCCCCCCTTAGCCCGCCAACCCCCAATTTTCCTCACTTTCAAACTTACTATTGAGTGTGTTTAAAGCGTATTTTATGCTTTCATGCACAATGTTGTACTACTTGTAATATACTGATTATAAATGAAAGTGAAATGTAGAAGTTGAATGAGTTAGTAATTTGAGATTGTACATTCATAAAGTCTAATTAGTCATATTGAAGTCATCAATACTCCCTATAAGTGCATCACCATTTAGTGGTTTAAAAATCTAATGGATTCACTTAAGTGTACATGATGCAATGCGTTGAATACGTCTAATTAACAACCTGATTGCTTAAGGGTATTCTGGATTAATTTATGTTACATATACAACATAGTACGTTCGTTATAAGCTCCATCGGGTACACATTATGTTGTGTGATTTTTTACTACTCTCTTACTTTCTATTTGTTGACGTCATTATCACATTGATAATAGTTAAAGTAAACTATGTAAGATATAGTGTCATGTTTGTTTGAGTAAATTTATTTTCTCATTTTTGCAATAACAATATGTTACTATATAGTAAACACCAACAAATATTAGACTAGATAATAGGTTATATATATGGAGATACCTTTTTGTGAAATGAGGTAACGTTTATATGACTACCATACTTTTATCATCGTGAGCTATTCACAAATAATAATAAGAACATCATGTTGAATGGTAAGTGAAATTCAGTATATCCACAACTTCATGTATAGTACATAAATGCTAATTATGGACCTTTATGCAAAAGCAATTGCCTACTATATCATCTAGGATCGCATCACCGTCAACCCCATAAATACTCGTACCTTCAATTTCACTTTTTTCATCTTTTGATGACCACATATACTATAGTCCAACACAAATTGACCTAGAACTACTAGTAATCAATAAGTTACTACACATTACATGAATATAGAAGGAACAAGAAGTTAACTAGATACTCCTCTCCCTTCCCTCATGTGTCTTTGTCCACACTCTTCCCTCCTATAAATACCCCCCTCACCCCCTCCCTTTCCCCCAAAATCTCTCCTTGGTCCTTTACTCCCTTCCATACTTCTCCTACATATCCCCACTACTCTCACCACCCCATTGCCATCACTCCAACATTGCCTCATCAATGGCACTAGAGGATAACCAAAATTACTACCATTGCCACGACACGGCCGCCTCGCCAACCTCGTCCAGCTCGAACGAGGCGGCGAGCGTGTCCGAGGAGAGTAGGCCTGGCAACAAGAAGAGGGCAAGGGACACCAAGCACCCGGTGTACCGCGGCGTGCGAATGAGGGCGTGGGGGAAGTGGGTGTCGGAGATCCGTGAACCAAGGAAGAAGTCTAGGATCTGGCTCGGCACTTTCGCCACACCTGAGATGGCGGCTCGTGCACATGATGTTGCCGCCTTGAGCATTAAAGGCTCCTCTGCTGCTGTGCTCAACTTCCCTGATCTTGCTCCTATGCTTCCTCGCCCTCTCTCCAACTCTCCACGTGATGTTCAGCTTGCTGCCGCAAAAGCAGCTTCCATGACCTTTACTACAACAGATAGTACAGTTGCTCATACCGTTACTGATGATAGTACGTGTATTAATACAACTACCAGTAGTAGTAGTGATGAAGTACCATTGTCTCCAGCACACATGGTACTATCTCCATGCACACCATCATCGTCTTCGTCGTTGTCATTGTCGTCTTCATCGTTGTCATTGTCCTCGTCATGTTCGGCATTGGCGGGGGTATCGGCCGAGGAGGATCACCAGCTGCTAGGGGAGATAGTGGAGCTACCGAGTTTAGAGGACGAGCCAGGGTTCGACTCGGGCGAGTCACGGGAGATGAATGAGTTCGTGTACGTTGATAGGCCGTGGTTAATGTACGAGTACGACTCGGACCCTTTGCTGTCGTGGGTAAACGGGAATAATAGTGGTTTGGAAGGGTATTTTGGGGAACAAGGTTCGAGTCATACTACTACCTGTTTTGACGCTTTGTTATGGCACCATTAAATGCAACAGCATTTCATAAAGGAAAAGAATATATATTTTTGTGTGGTCTTTCATTTTTTTCGGTTGATGGATCTTTCTTTAATTGCTCTTTAATTAATCTGTGGTTTTAGATTTTTGTAGTAGCAACATGTCCTCCTCCAATTTTGCTTGCAGTTGGGGATTCAATAAGGATATATACACATACAATTTACAAGTTTACGACGTAGGAGTTGACATTCTTGTCATTGCATCTTTTCTCCATTCTTTTTCTACGTAAACTCCTATATTCCTATTGTGATTGTCGTTGTCCTTGTTGCTTGAGAGGTGAAACAAGAGGATATAGCTTTGATTCGGATATCTTACTATTCTTTGCCTCTTTGGTGTATGCTTTTGGTATGGAAGGTGTCTTGTGAAAATTGAATCCATAATCTTGTGATTGGCGTAAAAAAAGGTTTTAAGTAATTGAATTTATTTATATATGTTGCCATAATGCCATTTGTTGTGTATATTGACTAGTATATTATAATACATTTTTTTTGTTAATTACCATGCATATATGCTGAAATATTTACTACAATTTGATAGCTTTCGTAATGATCACTTTTCCAACCCTAGCTTTCATTAGCACTAGTGCGTCGTATAAAACTTTGAGGTTTGTGTAAAAAGTTCCTCTAAATTATTGTTGAAAACTAATTATGTTGTGTAAATTTACTTTAATAGTAATAATTTTATTTACGTCTTTCTTTATTGGTGATTTTGGCACATATAGAAATAAATTCTTAAAAATGTGTACTCTTCGATTTCAACCCTTTTCATGCATGATAACAGGGCTGCCTCAACCCCAAAGCCACTGAAGTCGGCCGTTTGAGGCCCCCTATTTTTTAAAATTTATCCAGTTATCAAAAAGGCTTTATTTTTAAAAACTAAAAAGTAAAAACACTAATAATAAAGTTTAGAGGCCTCTTTTTATAATTTGGTTCTAAGCCTCCATAAGTCTTGAACCGCCACTGCATGCTTAGTTACTAACTGATGATTTTGTTGCAAGGTGTCTTGGCGTCATATTAGTGTTCACAGAACGTAGTTAGTAGAGCTTATTTTATTGGTTACTCCAAATTTTGAGACAGTATCACATTATGGGATTGTATTCAGCTGAAGGGTGAAGAACATTATAGGCTGCCCCTAAATATCACAACATACAAACACGTAAATTGAATTGCGGAACATGATGATGTTACACGTAAGTAATAACTACGAGAAGATTGAATTATTGGATTCTTTAAGGCAATGGCCCATCGATTCATCTGTAGGTTTTAAATCATGGGACCAACCATGATAATATAATGCCAAAGCTAAAATGCCAAAGCTTTGACGAAATGACTTTGGAGAGGAGGCCATGTAAATTGCATTAGCAGAAAGGCAGAAACATAAAGAGAAAGATGCCGAGTTAATTGGTCCAATAATAGTAGCACTGTATTCATGCTTATCACTCATTTCTTATCTTATGCTAGCTAGCCTACCTAGTAGCTCAAGATTATATGCTCAGACGCAAACCATCTCAATTAATTCGGAGCATATAGAATATTCAGTACAATCATTTATTCTAGATCCATTTAGCACCAAAAATGACAAAGAAATGGGAACCAGCTTGGAGATGACATGGGCATGTTCGCCACCCAATTTGGCACAAATCTTGCACAATTCGAAAATCATGATGCAGTTTTAACATTCTCAGTTACTTCAAATGTAGTCATTGTGCTTTATTTTTATTTTTTTTGAAATAGACCCTAAGACCAAACTTACAACGTCGATAACGACTCCGAGAGAAAGCAATTCTCAAGACCTGGAGGAGGACAATCATACCACAAACGACACCCTATTGACCATGGTTGGTAGTGAGCCAAAACATGGGCAACCTTATTGACCGAACGACTCTTAAACTGGAAAGAAACGACCTCAAACGACTTAGCTAGGACTAAAATGTCAGCTACGTTACAAGTAAATGAAAATAACTACGCCCCTCCTCTCACAAATCACCCTAATAAGAGATTGACAATCCGACTCGATGATAATGTTATCAACCTCATGCAATAGCGCTTGCTTCAACTCAAATAAGATCGCCTTCACTTCTGCTTCACTCGTTTCTACCATCGAGACACCCCACTCATCTATAATCACAAAGCTCATCCCCGTACCTTTCTCCCGTACATATCCAGCATGGTATTCATCTTCCACGCACCTGAAGGAGGAGGTTCCCACTTGAGTAACTGGCTCGCTGAACTCTTGAGCTTAGGAGACGAGGCTGACTACATACTCTCTCCATCACCCCCTCAACTCTCCCAACTGCATCCCTTGTTCTAGCTATTCTCCCTTCAAAGATCACCTTGTTGCGCATCCCCCATATTGTCCAAACATTGTCATGAACTTCACTCTTCCTTCCGCATCAAGAATAGCAAAGCTTTTCTCAACCACACACGCCTCCTCTAACTCAACAGGCATCTCCAACAACTCCCAAAATTGCGCCGCAAAAGCACAATTTCGAAGAGCATGAATACCATCTTCAAACTCAAATCCACATAGAGAGCACTGAGCTGGTATACCATGTATACGTTTATGCAGTCCTGCTCTTGTGGGTAAGGCCTCACGACAAGCGCGCCAAATGAAGATCTTAATACAAGGAAGAATATTGCTCTGCCAAATTGTCTTCCAAAGCTGAGTAGAGTTAGACGAGCTCGCTCCAGCCACCCCATCAGACTCGTGCCCCACCAACGCATGATAGGCTGATCTCACCGAATATTCACCATCCTATTAATGTACGTGATGGTCTAATTAAATAGTTGTTTTTTTATTCCCGTTTCACTTGAAGATAGATAGCTAGTTGTTTCGAATATATTGTCATAGAACGATTTTGATGTGATTTGTCCGTCCACATCACAATATTTACGCATATATGGATTAATGAAGATAAAGTAATGAGACTAAATGTCCTTATTTGCTATCATTAAAAGAAAAAAAGCTCAATGAATAGAAAATGCGCGTGGCATGAAATCATAAAACATAGTTATCACCAAAAACCTTGTAACCATCGTCTATGAGATTTCCTATTTTCTAAGTTAAATATAGATCGTCTTTGATTTATCACATTTTGTTTCTACACTAGTTTTTGGCCCGTGCGATGCACGGAATTGTTATAGTTTATTCAACATTAAATGATATTTTGACACAATTTCGTCTCGTTATAGGACATGATGCATGCATAAATCATTTGTATGGTAAAAATTAATCTCTTATTTTCCTAATATATCAAACGATTATATGACGGGAACTTAGTCACAATAGCTACGTGTTAAACAATACTTTTGTGACAAAATCACGACCAAAATCGAGATTTAATACCATGGACTGATGACATAAAGTTTGTATAAGTTATTTGATCAAAATAAAAAATTGGGAAATCTTTTAACATTTATTGAAATTATTTTTAAGTTTTACCGTTACACAATGAATAAGTTTAATTGTGTTATGTATTCTTCATTTGTTATTATTATTATTCATTATTGTGCAATAACTATTGTTATTAATTTCCCTATTTCTTTTTTTCTTTTGATAATATGGATATGATTAATTATTTGGGCCCCATTGTACACGTAAACGCCGACTTGGACATATATTAAGAAGATGCCAAGTGGCAGCTTGTCTGCACTTTAACGCCTTTTAACATATTTGTATAGATCTAGCTCCTCTAGTTGACAAGGTATTTGAAATATTGTAGCGCCATAAATGCCTTTAATTTTATGGCTTCTATCAAAGAAAAAATGTCATGTACGTTTTGGCTAAATATAATCACTTCTTGATATTGATATATAAATTTTCATTGTTAACTAAGTTAACAGACCTTGAGCTCTTCTAGCTAGTTTTTTGCCCTTGGCCCCCATAGCGTGTAACTTGATTATTTGCCTCCTAGACCAAATTTCTATATCCACCACTGATTAAAAAGTATCCCCTATTTATTAAACAATGACCATCATATTATAGACCAATTTCACTTCGAATGTGCGGCTCACGCATGGCGTATGGTTAAAACGATTCGCAAAATTACAATCATAATTTTGACTTGTATAATTTACAACATATTTATGGTTAAAAGTGGCCACCTCAAAGAACAAAAAGGAAGTACTACGACATTGCAAGGGAAAACATTGCATAATAGCTACCGAAGGTTCAACCATCAAGGCATCGTGTGTTCTGTTTGCCTATTTCTTTGGGGTATTCATATAACTCTTGCTACATTAGTATAAGATGACTACTAATTCTTATAAAAGTTCCACATCGATCAAAATAAGAGACAGCAAAATATCATATAATTCTCAATCTGGTTATTAAATGGATTTTATTCTCGATGTACAATATCAAATTTAAAATATGTTCCAAGATGCAAATATTGCAATAGATAATTATACAATAATAGAAGTATAGACAGGGATATTTTTCCGAAACAGTGGGCATGATCTTCAGGTATCCCACATGACTTATGAAGTAAAGTTATTGATGATACAGAAGTTTCTTGCTTATTTGGTCGGTTAAAGGATCGGTGGCCTTTCAAGCTGCAACGACCAACACACACATACACACACACAAAAAAAAAGAAAAAAAAAAGAGAGAGAGCATATAGCCATATAGCCAAATTAGCAATAGGCTGTTGTATACTTCATCAATGATTTTTTGGGCCTCTTCTTTGATTCAGTATTTAAATTCATTAATAAATAATGGTTCAGAGTTCAGAGTGCAGTACTAGTTAATGTTTTCCGTAGCAGATGATACTCCTGAAGAAAGTTAGTTAATGAAATTATATATTTTAATTATGAACTTCTTTGGTTATTTAATTAATTTAGTTGAGGAAAATTGCATGCTTATTAGAAGCCCTGACAGGTGCTTACAGAAATGCCATAGAATTTCCCAACAAATAAGTCAATGTATAAATTAGCATAGTGATACAAACTTCCAAGTGGTAGGGGAAATCCTGCTTATTCCCACCCACAAGCGAGCTCGATCCGAAGGGAAGAGTCTTTAGCTAATACAAAAAACAGTTGACTAGATCAAAGGGTGGTCGTGTGACAGATCGACCTTTTGCTCTGCCCTTCACAAATTAGCTGATGTAATTTCATGTCAGTATAATATAGTATGCATCTGTCAGGGCTTCTAATCAGCATGCAATTTTCCTCAACTAAATTAATTAAATAACCAAAGAAGTTCATAATTAAAATATATAATTTCATTAACTAACTTTCTTCAGGAGTATCATCTGCTACGGAAAACATTAACTAATATGTTCCAAGTTGCAAATATTGCAATAGATAATTATACAATAATAGAAGTATAGACAGGGATATTTTTCCGAAACAGTGGGCATGATCTTCAGGTATCCCACATGACTTATGAAGTAAAGTTATTGATGATACAGAAGTTTCTGGCTTATTTGGTCGGTTAAAGGATCGGTGGCCTTTCAAGCTGCAACGACCAACACACACATACACCAAAAGAGAGAGAGCATATAGCCATATAGCCAAATTAGCAATAGGCTGTTGTATACTACATCAATGATTTTTTGGGCCTCTTCTTTGATTCAGTATTTAAATTCATTAATAAATAATGGTTCAGAGTTCAGAGTGACTGTTGTCGGGCAGAGTGGGTGGTCGGGCGGTCCTGGTGGTGTAACAGTGGCTGTTTGGTGGTGTTTCCGGCGAGGCAGAGTGAGTTTTAAGCGGTTTGGTTAGTTGGTTTTCACTCGGGCTTGGTGGTGTTATGGTGGCTAGAACTTGTACAATCAAGTTCGACTTCGGTCGTGGCTGCTTGGGGTGGTCGGGTAGTGACTTGCGGCGGGATTTGGTGACCAATTCGGTGGTGGTGGCCGGATATTTTGTGTGTTAGGGCTGCTGGTGCAGTTTTTGTGCGGTTTAGAGGTGTGGTCGTGGTAGGCTGTTGGTGGGCAGACGCGTCTGAGGGTGTGGTGGTTGTAGGGAGGCCGTGGTGGTTGCCGGAAGGCTGGTGGCAGTCGTGGTTGACTGTGGTGGTGGCGGACAACTTTGTTAGGATTTGTTTTTGGCTTGGGGTTGTGCGTGAATTGCTAGGCTGTGGTGGTGATGGTTCCGGCTGGGCAGTGGCTGTTTTGTTGTGGGCAGGCTTGCGTTGGCTAGGCTGTGGTGGTTGGTGTTTGGCGGTTTGGTTGTTTGGGGTTGCTTTAGGGTGTTTGTTAGCTTGTATTGGTTTTGTTTGTGTGGTGTTCATTATAGCTTGGTTGGTGTTTGGCGGTTTGGTTGTTTGGGGTTGCCTTAGGTTGTTTTACTTTTGTGAGATGTCGTCTTCGGTGGTGAAGTTTCACTGTCCTTTTGTGGGGCTCTGTGGGTGTAAGGATGGTGGGGGTAATGGTCTTGTTCGGAGTTCTCTTATCACACACCTTCGTGATCGTCATTGTAGTGGTGATGCAAAGGTAACTACACGACACATTCTTACTACTGAGTTGGCTGTATTTTCTGCGGCTGAGGCTACTTTTAAGCGTATGGGGATATGGTTATGTGGGGTTTGTTTCAAAACGCATACTTTCCGTTCAAAGTGTCGTCATGGTAGTGGTTCTGATTTTGTATTACCTCCTGATAGTGGTGATGGTGTTGTTCGTTTTGTGCTTTTTGATTTTGCCAAGCCTCATGGTTCTTCTGATGCGTTGGTACATGGTTCTTCTGATGTATTGGTGCGTGATTCGCCTTATGGTTTTGATGTGACACTTCTTGATAAATTGTTTTGTAAGGGGTTACGTACTGTGAAGTCTATCCCTCCTAAGTGTCGATTGGGGTTTTCTCGTGCCTTAAAAGGAGCTCTTGACAAGGTTATTTGTAAGCCTGATGACCTCTCTTGTTGGGTAAATTTGCTTGTGTTACCCCTTTGTCTTCTTAGGACCTTCCGTCCGCGGAGTAGTCTTGAATGTAGATCTTCTTTCAAACGTCAAAGGCAGGAAGAGAGCATTACCAATGCTATTCGTCTGTGGGGTGAACCTGGGGGTAATCAGTTACTTGTTCAGGAAGTTTTGGGTGAAGCTTCCCTTCATTTGTCTGTTGTCGTTGACGATGATCAGGATTTGGCTGAGTGTAATATCAGGCAGTGTAAGAGGAAGATTTGTGATGGATATTATACTGCAGCGGTGAGGGTTCTGTCCTCATCTGGTGTTGCCCCTTACAATGATACCACTTTAGAAGACTTGCATGCTAAGCACCCTTTTTCGCCTCCTCCATCCTTGCCTCACTTGCCTATTAATTGTGATCACCTTATTGCGTCCTCGGCTGTTGTGTTGGACATAATTAGGAGTTTTCCACGTGGGACATCGTGTGGACGGGATGGGTTACGGGCTCAGCACCTTATGGATTGCTTGAGTGCTGCTGCTGTTGCTATTTCAGATGAGTTGATCACCTCTATCACTCAGGTGGTTAATCTCTTTCTTGATGGTCGATGTCCGCAGGTGTTAGGTGAGTATATTGCTAGTGCCCCTCTCACTCCGCTTGTCAAGCCTGGGGGAGGTATTCGCCCTATTGCTGTGGGTACTGTTTGGAGGCGCCTGGTCTCCAAGGTTAGTGCTATTTTGGTTGGACCTTTATTGAGTGGTTACTTTGAGGGCCTTCAGTTCGGTGTAGGGGTGTCTGGAGGGGAGGGGGGGAGAGGCTATCCTCCATGCCTTGAATCGATTGGTAGAGGATCGTGGTGATATTGTGGGACTTCTATGTTGTTAGTGGATTTCAAGAATGCATTTAACATGGTGGATCGCGAGTG
>CAAKMY010063327.1:0-12491 GCA_901111285.1 Corrigiola litoralis
ACGACTTTGTCCTACCAATTATCAACATAAGGAAGCTTCAAATTGTCCACTAGCATTTGGACTTGTTCAACTTCAGTATGCTTGGTGATCATTTGCAAGGCCACGCCATGCCACCTTGTCAAGAAGTTGGTGAAGCCTTCATCTTTCTCTTGGCCAAGGACTTCAAGAGTTCTAAGAGTAGCTTGTGCATCAGAATTTGCAGAATATTGGCTCATGAACTCTTGGGTTAAGTCCTCCCAATCTTTGGTGCGCTTAGCACCTAAGGAGTAGAACCACTGTAGAGGTACAATGTCGAGTGACAAGTAGAAAACATTAGTGTACAAGTCATTCTTAACTCCTTTGATTCTCATGGAATCAACAAAGCATCTAAGATGATGCGCGGGATTTTCAGTTCCTTAAATTTCGGTATTCCGTCAGAGGGGAACTTTTCAGGAAGCTCCTTCTTAAGGTCACTATCATCCTTGTCTGTTTCAGGATATGAGTCAGAGTCCATGTTCTTGCGCACTAACTCCTCAAGTTTAGCAATCTTGAGGGCAGTCTCATCTTTGGCAACAGTTTTAGTCGCGTCTTTGCCAGTAGGAGGTGTGACCTCCTCTTGTTCAACATTGGCATTAGTATCCTTTTCGTTGGCCTCGACAGTAGCCAAACGCGTAGTGACCTTAGTGAACTTTGTCATAAGGTCATCAAACTTCGTCAACAGAGTACCCAAAGTAGCTTCAATATCTCCTTCAGGCATGGTGGAAGTAGTTGATCTTGGTGATTCAAGAAATGTGAATTTTTCAAGAGAAAAAGGTGACGAATTAGGTGGTGATGTAAGAGGTGATTTAACGCTAAATGGCAACGGTGAACTACTCTTATCCAAACTTGTTCGAGGACTTTGTCAATGAAGTATATGCTTCACTTGACGAAGAATCAAATAAATGCTTCATTTGTAGTGATAAAGGACTTGTGGGAGGTGACCTTGATGGTGACCTTTGTGGTGTCCTTTGTGGCGAACTATGGGATGAACCTTGCGCTGTGTTTTCATTGGATGGAATTGGAGATGTATGGCCACTATTGTCTTCATCGCTTGATGTAGACACTTCAAACGATACTACAGGAATTGGATGTATCATTACACTATCGCGAATCTTAGGAAGTCGTCTAGTTTCTCTGATTCGTTCCCAACAAGCAAGAGTCGAACTAAGTTATAACCATATTTTACCAAAATTTTAGACACTTGGAATGACAAGTTAATTTTTACATTTAAGACTTCAAAGGGGAAACACATTGTTTTACAAAAACAGTTTTGGGCTTCCTACGCAGTAAAGAAATCCGGTTGTGTGAAAAATTTGAAAATTTTGATTTTTGGTCAAAACTGGACGAAATTGGCACAGGTGCAGAAGTGGACCAGAACCAGCCAGAGGCTGGCAATAACGTCATCAATGGTGACGTCAAAGCCAGGCTCAGGCCAAGGCAGGGCTTGCCGTCACCAGTGGCGACGCCAAAGCCATGTCTGGTCAGTTCTGTGTGTGTTACTAGTTTCAGGCAGTTTCTGACAAAAGTCACCTTTGGTCAATTTTTTTTTTTTTTGGCAAAACTAATTCAGGTGTAGAATGTGACTGAGGCCTGTTTGTGGAGCACAGCATTCTGCGTCGCCAGTGAGGACGCCAAGAATGAGTTCTATGTCATTTTTGATGACATGAAACTGCCTTTTGGTCAATTCTGTTTGTGTCAGTTTCAAAACTGTTTTGGTACTTTTTGGTCAATTTTGTACACGTTCGTCTAAGATGTCATATTACAAGCATAATACATAATGAGACATGATATGCAAATGTATGCGTTTGGCCTAAACATTGGGACTAAATTCCGCTATAGTTTTGGCTGTTTTTGTAGGCTTGAAAGTGGCAAACAGTAATGTAAGATTTCTTCAATGCTTTGCGGCACATACCGTAGGCAAAAGAGTACTCCCAGGCCTATCATGTAAGTGCATGAAAGGGCCAAATTAGTTGTTGAGAGGTTGTCCACTATGCTCCTTAAAGGCAATTGAGCCACTAGGAGTAAGGAGTTTCATCTCGAGGGTTCCTATGCTAAAGGGACTCCTAATCCACTCGTCCTAAACGAGGGCCTGCAAATGTATGGCAGATTTATCATGATGCATGATATGACACAAAATAGAAAAAGTACAAATTTTGGCTCATTTCGAGTTTTGCTCTCTTTTGTGATTTAAGGTGTAAATCACTAGAAAGTCCCATCAGAGTCCCACTATGAGCGCAACAGGACCCCGTTTTTTGTAAAGTTTGATTTGCATATCAAAGTAGGAGGGTCACGCTCAGGAACCACCACATAGGGGCAGGTGCTGGTAGGGATATGGGCCATTGACCAGTCCTTGGACTTTCCGGTTCCCAACTTTTTCGTGGTTGAGTCCTATAGTAGGGCAGTTTAGCCCGATTGGCATAATGGGGGGGGGGGTAGTTGTGCCAGCCAAAGAACTGAGGGGAGCACACCTCAGGGGCGGCGTTGCCAGTGATGGCGCCGTACCTGGGGTGGCTGGCCCACGTTGCACTGGGTGCACCATACGGGAGGACTACTATGGCATCGCCAGTGGTGACGCCAAGGGGGGAGGCAGTGTGGTGCCTTTGCCCCTCCTTGCACTTTTGGTTCGGATTTGGAGTCGCCACCAAGAACTTTCGGTGTCTTTAAAACCGTTTGCCTTTCGGATCTAGCCTCGTGATCCAAAGGGAACCATGAGATATAGAATTCGAGGGGGGCAGCAGCCACGAATCTGAGCACCTCATGAGTGACTCGTATGGTAAAGTGTACCATAGATTCAGATTCGGGAGCAAGGTTACCAATTAGGCATCGATAAGATGTATCGATCTAACCAGTTGCATTTACCTCTGCTATTAGTCTTATAGAAAATCCGTTTTAACAATGATAATATCAAGTAAACATGCCAAATAAAAATCTGGTTGCAAACACCATAATATATGTCTAGATATATTTTAGTTCACATCATTACTAGTCGAGTTTTTAAGCATGCAATAATGTTATATTCGAGATCCAACACAAAAACAGTAATAAAGTTGAGAGTGGATGATTTGGCCCTCAGGAAACATACGGTAATGCTTTGCGCTTGGATGTGCGAGGTTTCTTAACTGCGAGGGTTTGCCTAACTAGAGGGGATTTAGGTCCTCTCTTCGCTATTGTGAGTAGTGTTCGTACTCAAATATGGTTGTGTTTGATTGTGTGTCACTTCAAGTGGCATGAACTAGTTATGCATATGAGTGTGAGTGCTCAAGGATGCAATGTTTGGTGGTAGCCTTAGAAGGAGGAGTAAAAGTTAGATTTCTGTGTGTATGGGTGCAAAAAATGCAGAGAGTATTTTCACGTGAATGTATTGTAAGCCATGCGAGAATGAAGTTGGAGTGTATTTATACAAGAAAAAGTTTCACGTCGTCAGTGACGGCATGAAAACTGAACTGCTCCCAGATTGGCCAGAACATGATAAAACAACTAGAAAACCATTTTAGCTCAACTATGCTTTCAAGAGTTCAAAGTTATCTGAAATGTGTTGTGAGTGTTTGTGTCAAAACACTGCATGAAAAGGTTTCGGAATAATAGAGTCCTTGTTATCTGAATTTTGTTGTGGATCATATTGATGGTGTTTGTGAATGACCTTATTCCTAAGGACAACGGAACATTCTGGACTCGAAGTAAATGGATACACGGATGAAACACTGAAGTACTAGACTAGACTAGTTGAGAAACCTTGGATAAGCCAGGTTTGGCGTTGCCACTAGCGACGCCAAGCCTGACCTGGGTCAGGCCCAGGTATGGCGTCGTCACTGACGACGCCAAGCCCAGGCTTGGGCTAGGCCCACCTTGGCATCATCAGTGAGGACGCCAGGTCCGGGGCTTTGGTTAGGTTTTTGCCCAATTTGACTTTTGAGGTGATTTTTGACTATTTTGTGGCTTTTTATGTAAATTGTGATAAAAGGCCTAATTTCTCTGATTTTGGGCCAGTGATGCAGGCTTAGTCAGTCATAAGCTGAAAATATGGCTTTCGCATATTTTCGGGCTTATTTAGTCATAAAGTGGTAATAATGGTATATTTCTGGAAAGAATGTATTTATGGCTCGGAATGGATAAACCGGTCGCTATTAAGAAGTATCATTTATCCAAGCACATTACCAAGTTTAGTTATCATCACTGGGCAATTGAAAATGTGACACATTGGTTGTCTACAATATCTAATCACCAAAATATAATAAACAAACTAACACATATAACCTTACATCGAAACACCTACGATGTAATAAAACCTTATATCTAATCACCAAGATATAATAAAACCTTACATCTAATCAACAAGACATAATAAGACCTTATATGTAATCACCAAGAAATAATAAAACTTTACATTAAAACACCAGTAATGTAATAAAACCCTTATATGAAACCATCAAGATATAATAAAATCTTATATCAAAACCCCTATGATATAATAAAACCTTATATCAAAACCCCTATGATATAATAAAACCTTATATCTAATTACCAAGATATAATAAAACCTTATATCTAAACACCAAAGATATATTAAAACCTTACATTAAAAAACCAATAATGTAATAAAAAAAAACCAATAATTAATCACCAAGATATAATAAAACCATTAAACAATAAAACTTAGAAAAAATAACCTTACGTCAAAACCTCTACGATATAATAAACCGAAAACATACCTTACCCCAATCCTCAAATGATGTAATAAAACAAAAATCATTGTCGGTCTAAGAGTGACACGATAGAAAATACCTTAAATTTTCTACCACGCCTCTAGCGATGCAAATAAACTGATACCTTACCCCAAAACTTCTGAGGTGTAATAATATCAATGTCGGTCTAAGAGCGACAAGATAGAAAACCTTCCAAAAGATATCGAAACGGAAACATATATTTTCCTTCAACAGGCCTTAAAATATCCTAACTAAGAACACCATGCACTAGAGGCTCAACACACTTGCCTCTAAAGGCCTTCAGCATAAACAAATAAGATTGGCCCCAATCCGACTAATAAATCCTTAAAAATAAAAGTCAAACCCTTTTGACAAGAAAAACCTTATCCGGAAAAAACTTAACTCAAACCCGATAAATAAAATGCCTATTGACCTGGGTCAACATAAAATATCAATTAAAACAATAAAGTAAAACACTAGTCGACTCAATTAAAATTCAAAACAAGTCAAAACAATCACTACAAGCCAAAACTAAACAGAAAAAACAAAATGAAAAAGAAAAAACGCTTAGCGGTACAGATTGGTACAGAATTTATACCGCTGGTCCTCTTACCTGTATCGGTGGTACAGATCTGTACCGCCAGTGCTCTTTTTTTTTCTCTCTCTCTTTCTTCTTCCTTCTTCCTCCTTGCTCGAGTTCACTATAGCCGAAACCATACCAAAACCTTCAAACTTTCAAAATTCTCACCTCATTTCTTCATTTCTCAACCAAATTCTGCCATTTTTGTTTCAAAATCACAAGCAAACAATAAGTAATTCGTCTAGGAAGTTGACATGAATTGTCTTGAAGTGTATTACGTGAAATACTAAGATTTTTCCAAAGCATGGGAGGAACGAAAGTCTATGCAAAGACCTGGAAACACACCGCTCTGACTCCGCTTACATCGCTCGGGTGAGGTTTCTAAACATCCTACGAATGATTTGGTTCAATTTCCTTACCCACATTATGCCTAGAACTCATGGAAACAATTTCTGCATATAAAGTGTTTCATGAAATGCTTATGAGAACTTATGTGAACTAGCAAAGTTCTACCTTGATTTTTATCATGTTGCGAACGTCACTTATGCTATGTTAATGCGTAAACATATTCCTCTATTTGTGAACTAGTCATAGAAACTTCAAATTCAGAATTTGACTCATCAAAGTTGCCGGAAATCGCTTCCAAACTTGGCTTGATGAGACCTCTAACATGCTACAT
Organism: Corrigiola litoralis; assembly: GCA_901111285.1. Classification (NCBI taxonomy): domain Eukaryota; kingdom Viridiplantae; phylum Streptophyta; class Magnoliopsida; order Caryophyllales; family Caryophyllaceae; genus Corrigiola; species Corrigiola litoralis. Next base: position 5,981 of record CAAKMY010063327.1, read on the forward strand.
TTGAATGCTTTGAAACATGGAAATTCTTACCTTTACATACATTAACTTACCTTGTTTGACCATAGAAGGACCTTAATAGGCATGATCACACACACTGCTTCTCTGAGATTGTTTCATAGATATTTAGGAGCCTTCCTCATAACGTTCGGGTTTAGTACACGGTCGGGGCTTCGATCACTTCTTCCTAGTGATGAACGCTATTGACCGTTGCACACGGTTTCCATATGTCTCCATGGGCAAGTTCTTTTGGGACATCACTTGTACCTTTCTAATTAATGGTCGTGAGATGACGATGGCACCCGAGGCTTCTCCATGATCACGGGTCTTCGTTTAACTTCTCGCTACCCTCCCTACGAGCACTCTCAAGATAGGGCAGGTCTCAGGGAGCTCATTGGTTCTCCAGTCCGGGATCGACTTCCTGTTGCTGACCACGCAGAGGCTCACGTGTTTGTAGTCTTCTCTGTCCTCCAGGACCTAATCGGGGCCTTTGTTGAGATGACCCTTATTCAGCATGCTCGTATGTTCATGTTCTTCCTGATTGGAGTGGTTCTTCTTTGTCATGGTAGGGATCACATCCCTACTCGCTACGCGTCTTGTTTGAGGGACCTCCGTGACTTGGACAGTTACAGGTGGGGTGGTGCTGCCTACATTCACCCGATGGGCAGTTTGATGCTCTACTCTCGCGCTAGCTCTGAAAGCACATGATTAGTGGTCTCTTCAGAGTCCTCGATGTGAGCCTTTCTACCCTTGTAATCTCCTTTACATTCTTGTCATTCCTTAACCTGTGCTGACCGTTGAAACACTTCATGCAGCTCTGGTTGTTCGAGTAATTCCCCTAGATAGGGCTTATCACTAATTCTCCACCGGAGTAACCTACGATGGGTCGTTGGTCTCGGGCTTGGTCTCAGACACCAGACGGATATACACTTCTTCACCTTAGGGGACAACTGAGACACATAGACCAAAGAGAGACCCGACTCGATCCCTGAGGTGCCTTTATTGATGATGACAGACATACTTACGCCAGACAACACTGGTTCTGGTACTTGGGTGAGAAATGGCACGACAACACTCTCGGATCTCTATGGTCCCATAGGAGCCACCTTCTTTGCTTTACAACCCTTCCCTAGTAGGTGTTGCCATTTCGATTCAGTTCTCGGATTATTAAAAGATATCACGCTTTCATTTATAATTTAAAAATGTGTTTTCAAAGAGTTTTTAGACGCGTTGAAGTTTGCTCGGAAGAGATGAATTCGTTCTTTGTAGTTTCTGTTAAGAATCGTTGTTGAAATTAAAAGCCGTAGGCGTTGATTTAGTTATCCCGGGACTTCGTGGTAATTTTCGAGAGCCGTAAAATAATGTTTTAAGGTAAACATGGGAAACAAACCTCTTGTGGTACAGGTTTTGAACCGTTGGTAAAAGTTATAGGTTCGGGGGTACGGATTTAAAGTTTGCGGTCACACAAAAATAGAAGATTCTATGCTTTAAAACCTATGTGGTACAATTTTTTCTACTAGCGGTACAAGTTTTGTACCGGCAGTACGGATCACTGTACTGACGGTACAAGTCCATAATTTCCATATTTGTACTTTCGAGGGATTTTGGAAGTTTTCCATATTTTCTAGTTTATGACAGATTTTTTACCAAATCGTGTTATTTCCCTCTACTTATATAAAGGGACGCAGACACAATTCGAAAAATAAGTTATTCACATTATTCTTGAAGGCTTCTCTCGCTCTAAAAACCTGTCTCTACTTTCTCTCTCTAAAGTTTTTTTTTTTTTTTTTGACAGGAACCAATACATATTAATACATTAAAGAAACAGGGCCATTCTTCCTGGCATAGTTTGCCAAATCATGCGCCCTTTTAATACAACTTCTGCTAACTTTCCTACAACAACATTAGTCAAAAGAAGATGAAATAGAAAGGATATCACTGAAGATCGGTCTGATCATGACATTACTCCTCTCTGGCTTGTGTACACTTTGGATCACAAAAACATCATCAGTCCATGTCTCAATCACCTTTAATCCCATTCTCCTCGCCCACATCAAGCATTCCAGCAAAGCTTTAGCCTCTGCCAGAGCTGTAGACACACCGGAAAAGGACATACTCCCACCACTAGGCGTCCCACAAGTCAGAACCCACCAACCCACACCTGCTAAATATTTTTCACCCCTCACGCCTTTCTTCCATGCCCCATCAATGGCGATAATTATCGAATCAGCCGGAGTTTTCCTCTGTATAAGAATAGCTATATGCTTCACAGGCTGTGAAATCTCTTCACAAACCCAATCATTCAGACCCTGCTTACATCTTCCTTCCATAGCGCACATAATCCTGGAAAGGAGAGAATCCACGCGAGCAAGAACTAAATTCGGATCCGGCATCTCATTTCGGAAAACAATAGAGTTCCTTTCTAACCATAGACTCCAAAGAGTAGAAATAAAACGCAGTCCCGCCATGTGGTTGTCTTTGTTTTGTCTGAATAAGAAATTAAGCCACCCCATAATCCAATCCGATAGCTTAATGGACATGTCTGCAGTTGACATAATGCCAAGGCATCCATCTTGCCAAATCCTTCTGGAGAAATGACATCCTCTTTATCACTCTGACAAAGCACACAATTTAGATCAACAACAATACTTCGCTTGTAAAGATTGTCCTTTGTCGGTATGGCATTGTGAATAATCCTCCACAAAAAGATCTTTAACTTTGGAAACACCTTCTGACACCAAAGCCTCCCGCAAAATTTCCTATTATTATCCCTTGCATCTCTAAGTTGGCCATAAAATTGTTAAGTCAAGTAAGCGTAGCCACTTCGAACATCATAATCACCAGAGTTAGATTCAGCCCATCTAACCGTATCAGGCAATGCCTCTGAAGTTAAATGATGAGCCAGAATTTCTTCAGCATCTTTTTTGTGGAAATGTCGAAATATCTTAGGCCTGATCCACATCCTCGTTTCCGGATCAATCAACTCACTAACCCAGCACGGTGTCTGCGACATTTTCAACACTAAATTGGAGTTACCCAACCATCGATCCCCCATAATCCTTGTAGATTTACAATCTCCAATATGCTTCCAGAAACTTTCCTTCACTCTTCTAGCAGCACTCAAGAGTCCATTGAACCCAGCAGACATGGACCTTGGCTTCATTCCAATCAAAGCACACTCAATCGCCGAGGCCTTATATTTCGCCTTATGGACTTTGGCGAGGACAATCTGGGGGTTATGATGAAGTCTCCAGGCAGCTTTCACTAATAGAGCAGTGTTAAAAATCTTAGGATTACGAACACCCAAACCCCCCATGCCTTTTGGTCTAAATAAAAATTCACTCTTTCTCCACGCTATTTTCCTCTTGTCCCTAGTACCTCCCCACATGAAATTTGCAACTAAAGCATTGATCTTGTTAAGAATAGAATTTGGTACCTGATAAATGGATAAAGCATGCATACACGTAGCTGCAATGATACTATTCGCCAAAATCAAGCGGCCTGCCTGTGATAGACATCTGGACTTCTAGGAGGATAAAATTGCTAGGACTCTGTCCACCAAATAACTGAATCGGACCACCTTCTTCCTTCCAACCACCACCGGAGCACCTAAGTACATCCTAATATCGTCCTTATCCTCCATGTTAAGAATGGTTTTCATCCAAGTCCTAACATGGGAATGACAGTTCGGAGAGAAATGAATGAAAGATTTATCATAGTTTATCATTTCCCCTGAAATTGCACAAAACCAGGCCAGCGTAGACTTGAGCGTAGTGACAGCAGGGATAGAACAATTCAAGAAGAAGACAGAGTCATCAGCAAAGAAGAGATGAGAAATCGGCTGCATTCGCCTTGAAAGAGAAATACCTTGAACCATCTTAGCAACCTCAAGTTCTCTGAGCTTGGCTGAGAGAACCTCCATGCATAAGATAAAAATATACGGTGATATCTGATCTCCCTGTCTCAATCCAAAAGACGGCTCAAACTCCCTAGAAGGTGAACTGTTTATCAATATATTGTACCTTACAGTTGAAATACATTCGAAAATCCAATTTGTCCAACATGCCGGAAATCCCATAGCCACCATCACAGCCCATACAAAATCCCAGTCAAATATGTCATAAGCTTTTTTCATATCAATTTTAATCGCCATAAAGCTATCCGTCCCACTAGTCTTTCTCGCCATATACGACAATAACTCATTAGCTAGGAGACAGTTGTCCCCAATCAGTCTACCTGAGACAAAAGCACTTTGCAAGGGGCCAACAATATCAGATAACATTTGCTTTAGTCTCAAAGTTAAGCACTTGCAAATAATCTTCTAAACTACGTTGCAGAGGCTTATCGGCCTATACTGCGATACCAACTCCGGGTTATTGACTTTCAGAATGAGGGAAATAAAAGTCATGTTCCATTCTCTAAGAAGATGCCCTTTAGAGAAAAACTGCAATACTGCATCTGTAACCTCTTCACCCACAACACTCCAGTACTGCATAAAAAATCTGCAGGGATCCCATCAGGGCCAGGGGATTTATTTTTCCCCATAGCAAATATTGCCTTCTTAACTTCTTCAGCTTTAAATGGCATAAGGAGCAACTCTTTGTGCATTCTACTAAGTTTCCGAAGCGTAGCAATAGAATTGAGTTGTACCAGAATATTTGCCCTTCGCATACTCCTTAGCTCATCGTTAATTCTTGTTGTACTCTTGAAAATGCCTGAGAAGTGCGCCACGAAGCTTTCCTGAATATCATCCATGTTCGAAATCCACGTCATCCCAGGACCATTTATGTACACAATTTCATTACATAGCTTCCTCTCCTTAGCCCTATTAAAGAAATACTTCGTCATCTCATCACCATAAATATCCCATTTGCATTTAGCTCTCTGCTTCCAGTACTCCATTTTAATCATAGCATCCTCATGCAATTTAACAAAGCTTCTCTTACTAGCAGCATTCCATTGAGAGGCATTCTCAAGCACATCAGCAAGCTCAGAAACAATATAATGCCAATCCAAACAATGCTTTTTCTTTTACTCTCGACACCAATGGAAAGTATGTGACTTAATCTCTGCAAGCTTCCTCGGGATAGAAAACATCCTTGAACCAGCAACCTTTTCGTGCCAGCATCGTCTAACATCCTCATGAACAACATCCTTCTTCAAACATCATACTTCTAACTTATATGGCCTCCTCCCCTTCTTCTCCACAAGACATGTTTCTAAAATTATCGGACCATGATCCGATATAACAATAGGTAGGTTCAATACAATGGCATTAGGGAACACATCTCGCCATCCCTTCTGAGAGTAAGCTTTATCAAGCCTCTCAGAAATAGTTGCAGGGGGGTCTCTGTTGTTTGTCCAAGTGAGTTGACATCCTTTGTAAGGAATATCAATAATTTCATTGTCAGACTTCCACCTCACAAAATCAAGCCATCCTCTTATTTCATCTAAACCCCCACTCTTATCAGTCTGGTACTCCACCTGATTAAAGTCCCCAATTAACACGCAATTTTTCAAATTATTAAGCACAACAGACAAATCATTCCAAAAGGAAGAGCGATCAGTAACAGAGGGAGGCCCATACACACAACACATATGCCATTCATTAGAGAGTTCATCTTTTACATGACACAACAAAGCGTTTTTAGACTTAAGTAAAACAGACACAGACACCTTGGGAGACTAGGCTATACATATGCCTCCACTACTTCCAACAACATCAGTTCCATCAATCCTCAAAAACCAACCATCATTGACTAACCAAGCAACATCTGACACAACACACTTGAGCTCGGACAAAAAAAGATTGAAGGTGAGAATCTGCGGAGCATCCACTTCAAGAAATGAACTGTAGGGCCCACCGCAGATGTAATTCCCCTACAGTTCCATGCAATGGTCCTCATGACTCCTTTGGAGGCTGTTGCACGGCCGCCTCCGACGCCTCTTCATTTTCAGGAGTTACTTTCTTCATAGAATTGCCCGCCATAAATTGCTTAAATAGATTCTCACATTCTAGTCGTTGATAGAAATTTTTCCTGACTCCATGTTTACCAGAAATTTGCTTGCTCTTCTTTTTCATCCGACTAGCACCAGTCCTATTAATCTCCCCTAGCAGCTCATCATCATACTTAGCTCTTTTAGCAGATGTATGCTCCACATCTCCCATCTCTGCAATATCTTCATGCTCCAATCCTCCAGGAACATCGTTCATCTCAGCTCTTGATCGCTTAGCAGCTCTTCCTTTCTTGGTTTCATTCTCCATAGTTCCACAGACCAGACCACCATTCTCAATAAGATACATCGCTAAGATACAGGTAGTAGAGGTCAATTTGGATTTTTTAGTCTCCATTAACTGACCAACATTAACCTCATCTTCCCCCACCTTTCTCTATCCTGTCATGTGCATATCGATTATATCAACCCCATTTACTTTACTATCTCCCAATTTTTTCTTCTCTTTCTGGGTTCCAACATTTTCACCCACACAGACGTGTCAATTCCATAACTATCT
>CAAKMY010063361.1:0-21414 GCA_901111285.1 Corrigiola litoralis
TTATCTCACATCTGTTACAACAGGGTGAGATGAGACTCTCTACATAATGACGTGCTACCAGTACATAATCACCACGACGAAGTTTAATTCCATGGGAGTGTGCAACATCTTCTTCTTTATCTAGAGTTAATCGATCTACCACCTTGAGTTTGCCCATAGCTTGCACCAAGGACATGCCACTAGTTGGACTTGAAGAGTAACCCAAGACCTCCATATTAAAGTGGACAGAGAACAACTTCTTTGGCGAAGCCGAAACACCTACTTGATCCAGTATCAAAACATCGCAACCTCGGCTATCGGTCTTTCTGCAGCACAACGACAAGCACCCTTCAATGGCATTCAAATTTACGCTTGAATACCCAATTAACCAGTCCGCTGAAAGTGTTTTGAATTCGTTACAGGCAAAATCAAAACAAACAATGCGTGGATTTAAGAAAGATGGAACATAGAAGTTCAATGTATTATCTATAAGAACTACAACTGGACTGATAGCTAAGTCCAAATTACAGTCAATCTTTTTCCATTTGCCTGCCTTCATCGAAAATTTATAACATGTGTCGGGTGGACCATAGAACGTAGCAATGATAATGTAATCGTTAAGGGCAGGCACATAACCAAACCAAGAAAAACGAACCCATGGCTTAGGCAATGTGAATCTACGGTGTTCATGGGTGGCAGGGTTCCATAGAGCAAAGCATGAACGGTATATTTTTTCTGATTGGTAGAGACCCAAGCACACCAAACCATTAGCACACCCAGCTATAGTATAAACAACCATATTACAACACTTATACCGTAGACATGGAGGTACCTACATTTTCGTGCCCCTTGCTTCAAACGATTTGCACATACAACTGACCTAGCATATGGAGTATGGGTTTTGACCTAGCATTATATTTGGCGATATATCCATGCTCGCCTTCGTCTCTTTTTCCAGACAATCCAACACTGCAACAAAGATTTCCATACCAGCCATTCAGCCTTGTTGTGCAGGCGAAAGCGGAGAAAATTGAACGAGGGAAAACACGAGAATAACAATGTTAGATGACATTGTTTTCGTTCATATACTACCAAAACTTCCGGTAAAGTCTCTTATTAGATTCAAATCAGTTTGCAAGAGTTGGCTCTCCTTTATTTCTTCTCCCTGTTTAGTTGAATCCCACCTCCTCAATTCCTCCTCAACCTTTCCTCACTTTCTCATGCTTACGTCAAACAGTCTACTATGTTCGTTAGCCTATGATGCATACGATCTGAAAGAGCTAGTTCAGCTAAAGTATAATAATGATGCCAATGTGATTGTTTATAGTCTAGCTGGTTGTGCTAATGGTTTGGTGTGCTTGGTTCTCTACGAACGATATCTTTCCCGTTGGTGCTTCGCTCTATGGAACCCTGCCACCCATGAACACCGCAAAATCACATTGCATAATAAGCCATGTAGATGGGTTGGCTTTTCCTGGTTTGGTTATGTGCCTGCCCTTAACGATTACATTATCGCTGCTGTGCTCAAACCCAAACCATGGTATAAATTCTCGCTAAAGTCAGGCGAATGGAAAGAAATTGAGTCTCAATTTAACTTTGATATTAGTCGAGGTGGAGTTCTTGTAGATGATACATTGTATTGCTATGTTCCATCTTCCACGAACCCACTCATTATTTGTTACGATTTCGTTCGTGAGGAATTCAAAACCCTCACAGTGAAGGATGGGAATCGGTTAAGTGAGTATATAAACGTAACTTTGGATGCCACTAAAGGGTGCTTGTTACTGTGCTGCAGAAAGTTTGGTAATCGAGGTTATGATGTTTGGATACAGGATCAACTATGTGTTTCGGGCTCCGGATGGAAGTTGTTCTCTATCCACTCCGGAGTAGAGAAGGTCTTGTGTTTCTCTGTAACGGGCAAGACCTTGGTGCAAGTTATGGGGCAACTCAAGTTGGTAGATCTATTAGCACTAGGAAAAGACGAAGATATCGCACACTGCCAAGGGACTGAACTTAGTAGAACTAAATATGTGCTAGTAGTACGTCGTTATGAAGAGAGTCTCATCTCGCCTTTTGGATCACCGAGAGTTTAATAAGCAAGAAGAGGGACCCTGACTCCTCATGAGGCATGTGCATTGGAACCAAAAGCTGTGATCACTTCGTCTAATTCGTTTTATGATGACTTGGCTTGTTTAATTTGGAGTGATACATGAAGAGGAGGCTACTGTTGTCAATTGAGTCCATAAGTATGGCATGGTAATTAACTTCCAGATTAATTTCTGTCACTTTAATTTTCTGTTCTGCACTTCCTGACTTCCCTGTTTGGCCAAAAATAAATATACTCTCTAGCATATTTGCAATTTCTGTTGTCAGAATGACAGAGTCAACTATATATTCGTAACTGGTACGCACAGGGCTACGATAATGCTCTCTGACTCCTTTTTGACCCTTCTATATGTGAGAGATCAGTGCAAAATTCAATCATCATATAGCAGATTGATTTTGTTACGGTTATAAAGACAGTAAATCAGTAATGTAATGGCAGATATTATATGTAGGTTATGTTATAAACTTGACTCGCTAGATATATACTAGTATACTACAGTTGCCCGTTTAGATGTTCAATGAATTCCTATATTGAGTATGAGAGATTGATACTGTAATTTGTCTTAGGTGTGATTGTTAGACTGAGAGATTGATAATGAATATGAGTCCTATAGACACTTTTTCCTTTTAGACACCCATGTGTTTATTTCATACACTTTTTGTTTGATGTTGGACACAATTTTTTTTATTCCAAACATGTTTATTTCAAACTGTTTTTGTTACTTTGAGACACATATGTGTTTATTTTATGTGTCTATTTTAGAAAGTTATTCAGAGACACACAAATGCCTATTTCAAACACATAATTATTTATTAAAAAGAACTGCCACACCTAATTCTTGTGTGCGGCGGCTGGATACAAATTCTGCTCATATATAAATAATCAAATGAACGTGTACAAGAAATCATTTTAACGTAAAAGGTACAAAATCTCGAGCATCGTCGGACCCAAAAGTTAATTTAGTATTGTTTTTTTTATATAAATTGAGCACACAAAGTCGCTGATAATTAAAAATCGAACACCCAACATTGTTATGATTTATGAATGGTTTACATCTCGACAGGTTTTTATATTCATAACCAATTCGCTTGATTTTCACGTATATATCAAGTTTCAAAGCACACCAAAAATCATCAAAACCAACGACGTTAGATGGTAAATCACCTAAATTAAAGGCAGTAGTATCCTAGATTCTTCCCTATGAACATGAGCCAGCCAATGTGACCGTGTTGAATAATTGTTGATGTGACTCTTTATGACTTACCACCCCCCTAATATAAAGGTGCAATCAATCTTTACTAGAACTAACCGCGAAAAAAGACTCTTACATTACATAATTTACAAAAATAAATATTATCATTTCTCTTGATAATAGTATCTTCTTTTTTCTTGCATCTTCTTCTTCTTCTCTCTCTTTTCTCATGATAGCTGAGAAAAGAGGGGATTATTGTACAGAAAACAATATTAATATTGATATTGATATTAATAGTAGTAGTAATATTAATAAAAGAAGGAAAATGGTGCCTTCTATTGATCAACGGTCAAGATCTTCTAAGCCTGCTACAATCCATGGATTTGCTCAGTCTGGTGATCTTATTGGGTTTATGAAGATGATTAAAGATAACCCTTCTCTTCTCAACGAACGAAATGCTGTTGTATGTCTTTTCTTTCTTTTTTGTTTTATTGTTTTTTGTTGAATTTTGAGAAATGGGTATTGTTTCTTTTGGGAAATGCTGAAATGGGTACTTGTTGGTTTTGAGTTTTGTTGCTTATTTGGAGGTTTGAGGTTGGTTTTGTGTCAAAGTTGGTTCTTTATGAGATTTGTGAATTGGGATATTGGTGCATTTGTTGAAATGTGAGGTGGTTTTGGATCTGTGTTGCAATTTATGGTGTTGTTGAGCAAATATGCACTTGAATTTTGCAGAATTATGTTAGTTTGGGTTGTGATCTGAGAGGAAAATGTGTCATAGAAGATGAATGGAGGATGTAATTTCCAAGATTGTAGTTTTGTTCATGTGAATGTAGTTTCTTGGATGCATTGTTTTGTGTGGATAATATTGAAGTCCTTGTGATGAACATAGTTAAGCCTATGAGCCAAAGTGTGATACTTTTGCGTGGTCGGTGAGAAATGTGTGGCAGAATATATATGAGCAGGTGTTCTTGACTTCTTGTGATTGCTTATCTGAAGCAATGTTGGATCTTTTAATCTATCTGAAGTTAATTTGGCCAGTGCATGCCACAATGTGTGTAATGATTGAGCTTGTGGTTAGTTTTAGCTTTTACTTACTAGTTCTCCTTATGATTATAGATGGCACAGACTCCTCTACATGTTTCTGCTGGTTACAACAAAGTTGATATTGTTAAAGTTCTGCTTGATTGGAAGGGACAAGAGAAGGTTGAGCTGGAAGCTAAGAATATGGTAAGGTTGGCTGTTTGCTGAACTATATGAGAAATGTTGCAATTCATTAGTTTGTAGGGCTGCGAGTTCCTAATATATGAGTGCTTTCGTGCAGTATGGTGAGACTCCATTACACATGGCAGCTAAGAATGGCTGCAATGAAGCTGCGAAGTTGCTCCTTTCTCATGGTGCTTTCGTAGAGGCCAAGGCTAATGTACATTTACTTTCCCCTGCTTCTATTTTTTTAGTTTTTTTTGTCTTATAAGACTGTCAAGTGTCAACTAGTGGAATCTTTGTTTGAATAGAGCTGTTCATGTTTCTGCCCTGCAGAATGGAATGACACCGTTGCATCTTGCTGTTTGGCACTCTCTTCGGTCAGACGACTGCTCAACTGTGAACACCTTGCTTGAGTACAATGCTGATTGCAGTGCTAAAGATGATGTGAGTCGATGGACGATATCTTCATCACACATCTCCGTTCACATGCTAGTTAGCTATATACTAACAGTATGCATCGTATCAAATTGTAGGATGGCTTGACCCCTCTGAACCATTTGTCATCAGGGCCTGGAAGTGAGAAGCTGCGGCAGTTACTAAATCAGTATCTTGAGGAGCAGAGGAAGCGCAAAGCCGTCGAAGCTTGTAGTCAGACAAAAGCTAAGATGGATGAACTTGAGTGTGAATTGTCTAATATTGTGGGTTTAAAAGAACTCAAATTGCAATTGAGAAAATGGGCAAGGGGAATGCTTCTTGATGAAAGGCGTAGGGCTCTTGGACTAAAAGTGGGTGCTAGAAGACCACCACATATGGCATTCCTTGGCAACCCTGGAACAGGTAATTCGTGAGGCTGTGACTTTTGTTGGTTTTGTAGATATCGTAATAGTACTCTGAAGGCAAAATGCATTGTTCATGTTAGGTAGCTAATCTAGACCAGTCACATTAAATGGGACAATGCTCTCATTCTCGTTTGCATTTTAAGCCTTTACTAGTTTAATCTTATCCTGCAGCATAAAACATCAATTTACTGGATAATGATTTTCCGGCTGCTTTATATGGGATCTGGAGGTCCAACAATGAGATCTAAGAATGGCATATTCCATTTTGTCCAGAACAATTAAACATTAAGTATAGATTTGCTGTAAAGAAGTATGCATTATGATTCCAGGCAGGTCTCTATTATATTCTCATGCTTAGGCCACTAATATGATTGAGTTTTGTCTGTGTCTGTCTTATGTAATGACTGGATAACAGCACAGCAAGATGATTACTTTTCACATGCAATTGAAAAAATTGTCTGTCTTCTGTAATGACAGGCAAAACTATGGTGGCCAGAATTCTTGGAAAATTACTCCATATGGTGGGAATTTTACCCACTGATAAGGTGACTGAGGTGCAGAGGACTGATTTGGTGGGAGAATTTGTTGGTCACACTGGACCGAAGACTAGGAGAGTGGTACAGTTCAAATCCTTGTATTTTCTTATTCTCTCATCCAGCCCTGCTAAATTGAATTAAATAAGAGTCCGATCATGTGCCTATAACTTATAAAACTAATAAGTATGCATTCTTGCAGATTAAAGAAGCTGAAGGGGGGATTCTTTTTGTCGATGAAGCTTACCGTCTTATACCGATGCAGAAATCAGATGATAAGGACTATGGGTTAGAGGCGTTGGAGGAGATTATGTCAGTAATGGACAGTGGAAAAATAGTAGTCATATTTGCTGGTTACAGCGAACCAATGAAACGGGTAGTATACTCCAATGAAGGATTTTGCAGAAGGGTGACGAAATTTTTTCATTTCGATGATTTCAGTTCGAAGGACTTGGCCAATATTACCCATTTGAAGATGATTACGCAAACAGAGAGTAGCTTGTTGTATGGATTTAAGCTACAGTCTTCTTGCACTCTGGATGTCATTTCAGCATTGATTGAGAGAGCAACCACTGAAAAGCAGCGAAAGGAGATGAACGGAGGTTTGGTCGATCCTATGTTGGTTAATGCCCGAGAGAATTTGGATCTTAGGCTCAGCCTTGATTGTATGGACTCGGATGAGTTGCTGACAATTACATTGGAGGATTTAGAGGCCGGTCTTCGATGTTTATCGCAATGAGAGTCAGTTTTGGTATGGAGAAGGAATTATCAATAGCTTGATGGTCTTGTTACCGATAGTTAGAGGCTTAGGGGTCATGCTTTTGCTAACCGTGTTCAATATAATCGATTCTTTTGTACTAGTGCCGCGTTTGGTTTTCTCCTCCATTGAATGTGTTGCAGGAAAGCCATTGTTTTGTGTATTATTCTGTAATTCGATTCTTATTGTTTCTAGAACTCATTAATCACATAAGAGAATGCAATCTTGTAATCACGGAAAGACAATTGTCTGAATGAAGTATGAATTCTTCTTCCTGATACTCCTTCGCCATCCCCTATTCCCAATCTCAAAAAGATATGATAAGAAAAATGTTGTTAGATTTGCATGAAGTGACCAGGAAATGAAACGAGTGAAACAATATCTCATCTGTCTTTTTTGCGTGTACTCAGTAAAGAACAAGGGTGGAGGAACTTTTACTATTCTACATCACATTTTGGCCTTTTTACATGATTTTTATTTTGTAGTAAACGTGATGCACTTTCCAGCATACTTTAGAAGTCCATTGTAGTATTCGCCATAAATTGACATGTATAGACGTACATATAGTTTTGAGTTTTGACGCGTGATAGTTTGTGAAATGTATTCTTCTCCATTTTGGTGTTTACAACACCTCTGAACTTTTCCATTTTTGAAACAGGCTCTTAAGTTAATTTGTCTTTTATCATTTATTAATAAGAAGAAGCTAACAAAAAAAGCTTATTAACAACATAATTGCGTACACAAAAATCAAAATAATTCAAATCCAAAACTTGGATCGAAATTTAATTGAGAAATGAAGTCACTACTTAAGTACTTATATCAAAAACCAAAATAAAGTCATTACTTAATTTGTCTCCTTTATGACCAATATTAAAGTAGTCTAATTCTCATTCCACCCTTTATCAACAAGAACAAAGCGCAATAAGAGACGGTTTATTTTAATTCAAATATCTATAATCATAAATCGAGTTTAATTGGCTAATTTTAACTTTAAAAACACAAGACTTTATATACCCACAAGTTAAAAGTGACCGACCTGAATAACTCTTATTCTCCTGAGAACTTTACTAGAACTTTAATAATTTTTACTTATTTTTCAGAAATTTATCAAAACTTGCAAAAATTCTTTTTTTTTTTTAAATACTCCCAACAGAATAATGGAAAAGGAAAAAGAAAGAGGGGCCGACAAAATGAGTAGTAGACTAGTAGCCAAGTAACCAAAAAGATCTCCAAACTCACATCACTCACTCCCATACTTAGCTTATCCCCACGTACACAACTCAAACTACTCAAACTAACTAACTTCAACAGTTTAACTACTTCAACTTCCTTCCAAGTTCCAACCATGTCTACTCACTCTCTCTCCTTTCTCTCTCCTCCACCTCACCCACCCCCCTCCACGTCATCCGACACTCTCCCTCCCGCTGTCTGCCGTTACTCCGACATATTACGCCGCAACCCGGCAAGACCGCTCTTCCTGTCTACTTCTCCACGTGCTTTCACTTTCTTCCGACCACCTTCACCCTCGCCGGAGTTTGATGACGAGGATGGCACGTGGACTTCGGCGGAGGAGTTTGTGGAGAATAACTCGATAGCGGATTTCATGAGGTATAGGAAGAGGAAAAGTGGGGATGATGGGGAGTTGCAGACTGCTGTTGTTACCTTCCGGAAGAAGTTTCCTTGGTCCCTCCTCCGCCCTTTTCTCAAGGTATTTTTTTTCGTGGCATGGGCATTAACGTGATTTTGCTGATAACAAGGGACGGTAAAACTGTTTAGAGATAGGTGGACCCCCTATGGATAGTGGATGAAAAATGCCGCTATCGGATATGGGGGCCTGCCTTTCACACGAGCATTAACGTGATTTTGCTGATAAGAGGGGCTTTTCCATACACGACCCCCCTACTGATAGTGGATGAAAAATGCTCCTATTAGATATGGGGGTGTCACACCTCTTTTTTATTTTATTAGTTTGTTGTTGTGTTGTTTATGGTTTATTAGATTGTGTTGTTGATTATCTGTTTATTTTTTCAGGTTGATTTGGTGTCTACCATCCACATTGCGGATAAAGAGTATGCTTTTTTATATCCTCTATTTTGGATATGGACTTCTTAAGCTGTTAGGGTCTGATTCTTATTTGCGATTTTGTGGGCTATGTTTGGACACAAATTCTTAGAAAAGATTTATATTATAAATGTAGACGAACTCCTTGCAAGCTAAATCGACCTTCTTAAACTTCCTAAAAGCCCAAGTCTAGTTATAGATTTATATGCCTTTATTGGGCCAACATGGCTCCGTCTACTTTTATAACTTTCTGATGTTTAGATAAGGCTTTTCCTATGTTTGAACTAGTGCTCTTTTGTTTTGATTAAAATGGTGCAATTTGTTTGTGGTAATTCTAGTGATTCTTATTAGCGACTTTGTGCGCTACTTTCAAGGGGGAAAAGTATGATTGAAATGGTGAACTTTGTTTATGGTATTTTTATGTGTGAATGTGTGGATTGGGAGATGGTTTTCAATGCAATAATGCAACTTCGTTGACAAATAAATTCTAAAAATCGTCGTCTAATGAATTCTCTAGGAACTTGTATAGTAAGTGTAATGTGTTTTATGGCGATTATGGGGGAATTGATTTTAATAGACGTTATAACTATACAAAAGTATCTCTAGTTATGAAATGTAACGAGTTTCCGATTTGCTGCCTAATACAGATCTGGAAGCCGGAAACTGTCTTTCAAGACTAGATAAGAATGAGTTGTTTCTAATTGAATATGTTTGCATGTTTCCTGGTGTCTTTATAGTTCCCATAGTCTTTCTGTTAGCTTCGGTTGGTTTTTGTTACTTCGGTACTTGGTTTGTGATGTTAGTACTTTAGTACGTTCTGTTAGGCGTCACTTACATCGGCACTCAATCACTTTTTTTTCTGGCTGATAGGACAATGTAAACATAATGATTCGTCTTTCGGCTAAAGGTGTCAGCATTATCATTTAAGACTTGCTGAAATCTGATTACATACTCCTTTAGTTTGTATGCTTTCACCAACCATGTATTTAACAAAATTAGGTGAGAATTAGGGCTGGTGAACGGATTGTTCTCAGATGGCATTGAATCATACATGGCCTAAAAAAAGGGCAACATACCGGGAGATTCCTGCCACTATTCTATACCCTATATAAGCTGCTGGTAGCTGATTTTTCATGCCCTGGATTAGCACAGGATCATCAGTTGTTAGTTTACAACGTCCCAGTTCTTGTGATATCATTTTCCAGTAATTGAACAAGTTTAACCCTTAGCGATCATCAAACAAGGAGTGCATTTGCTGTATGTACCTAAACGGTCTCAATATCTTTTGTGATCAACTATTTGCTATCTGTCTGTGAATGATCTGGAGCAAATGATTTTCATGTTTACTTGATCTTATCTTGACTGTTTGGTGGTTTTGGTTTCTTATCTCTTAGGCTCTTATTGAATGCTTGGGCTTCTCATTTCCATTACTACAGGAAATCAGTTACCGTTTCTTCTCTGTGGCCTCCGATCTTTACATTTAGGTACATCGAGGTTGATTATGTGACTAGATTTAAGTTGTAAAGAGACAACCATGTTTTTGATGTAGAAAGGAGTGGATGCTTTAGGACCAAATTGATAAGTAGTTGTGCTACAAAATTGAAGTCTACAGTTGTTCACATACTATTTCCTTGTTTCTCCTTTTAGTCTTGATTGGAGGCCAATTGTTTTTTTTTCTTCTTTGGACTCAAATTATTGCTTACTCCCTGCAGATACTTTACTACATTGCAGAAGGAACTCGAAACCTACGACTGTGTTCTTTATGAAATGGTGGCTAGCAGAGAGAGCTTAGAAAATCGAAAGAATGCTGCAGCTAAAAAGAGGCTCAAATCTTCACGTTCACGAGGCTTTAGCATTCTTGGATTTATACAAAGACAGATGTCTCGTATACTTGCGCTTGATTTTCAGTTAGATTGTCTTGATTACCAGGCAGAGAATTGGTACCATGCGGACTTAGATTTCGAGACTTTCAGGTTACTTCAGGTATGGTACCTTTCTTGTCTTCTATGGGGATCTCAGAGTAACACCAAAGAACTCTCTTGTATAACCGTTGTTCATCTCTTTTCTTTCAATTTATTTTGCCGTCCTTGAGATGATTATGCACATGGAGAATAGTTGGAGTTTATATCTTGAACTTAAGTTTGATCGCTATACATTCATATGCCTAATCGACTTGACTCTTTTACCGGCCTCTAGTGGACCACGGCGTCCCATCTTGAGTGATATAACCTGGACTTTGTGCCAGGGGAGTTTCGTTTTTATTTGGACTTGGGAGTAAATCGACTTGATGAGGTTCCATAATTGTTGGCAATTGACAGAATAAAAACTTGGAATTTTAATCTCACAGTTTTTTTTTCTTTTTCTGTTTTTATTCTCGTCTTTCAGCGTGAAAGAGGTGAAAGTTTATTTACTTTTGCAAGAGACATGACGCTTAAATCAACCAAGGCAATGATACAATCAGCTTTTCCTGAAAATCTTGATCCTTGGAGATCCAAGCTTTTGTGGGCATCGCGTGTGTTTCCAATGCCGCTTGTGGGCCTTCTTATTATTGGAGGTATCTGCACTGATGTTGGAGATCAGGTGTCAGAATATCCTGAGCTAGATGCTTTGTCCAGGCTTGATTTTGGTGCTGCCATGAAGGTTTTCTTGGCTAAGCGTCTTACATCAGAGTAAGTTTCTTTTATGACTATATTGTTGTCTAGAATGCAATTAAGGAGAGAATAGTGCAACAAACTAACTTCAAGAGTCTTGAAATTGAATGTTTTACTTCAATATCATGATTTAGTCAGTTTTTAATATGAATCTGGTATACACGAGAGAAGAAATGGGGTGGAAAAATGCGCGCATAACCCCCATTCTTAACTTTGAAGGTTGTAGGATTGACTTGACAGGATTCTGAATTTTTTGTGCCCTTTGGATTGGAGCAACATTGGGAAATTCATTACCCAACATAGTTCTCCTTATATCTACTTTTGGTACTCTCTATTCAATGATATGCAGGAACCTTTTTACCCCACAAGAAAAGAAAAAAAAAAACGGTCTGCTTTATACTTCTATGGTACTGTCATCATAACAGGAATTAGTTAGAATGCATCTATTATGTGGAGTCAGGAAATCTACATTCTGTTTCACAGACCCTTGATTTAGTTTTTCTAATTCAAAAAATGAAGCTTTGTTATTTCTTTCATTGATAATGATTGCTAGAAGTTATATATCTTTTAAACTTAAGAGAGTAAGAGTTGCTATTGAAAATTTTGTAACCATTTATATGTAGCTGTGAAATAAAGCCAGTGTCTGGACTCAAAACTTGGGATAATGGATAAAATTTGTAGGGTAGGGATCAAATCCAAGGCTAAACTATGTCTAACGGTGTGTCTGTGCTTGCTGAGTGCTGATGTTGTTGGTTGACGGCATGCTTTGGAGTTGATTTGTAGTAGACAACATATAAAATAAGCTGGATGACCCCAAGTATTGCTCCAATAACGTTGCCAGTTATAATATAGGGATCAAGTCTGATTAAGCCATATGTACTCCAAACAATTCCATTAGTCAAGCCAGTTAAGGATGGAAATAATGGCATGAATTCCACGCTCTTGGTCTTGATAACCTTCCACATGACAGTGAGAGGTGAACCATAGAATAAGATCCCAAAGAGATCACAAAATACTCCGACGAAGTTAGATCTTTCGTTATGGTTATGGAAACGTAGAATTGTAAGACAAGCTAATGCAGCCACAACTACTACCTCGACATCAAGATAGAGTATGATCGATCTCCTTTTATTCTTCTCTGTGTATCTCCAGTAAATGATGACATATGTAGCAAACATAACGATACCGACGCAGTTGATGGTTGTGACTGGGATGCTATGTGGGTGTACAAATGGCAGAGAATAGAATAGCCACATGGCACAATTCATTATGCCTGCGACATAAGGGTGAAATTTGAACTCCTCCACTGATTTGTTTTTCAGGATTCTCATTATTGTCGGGATTGGGGACGCAAACCGCACAAAAGCAGTGAAATTGCCTATAATTCCAACAGTATTACAAATTGCATCCATATTCACCATTGTTGTTGCACAGAGACGAAACCTGTGAAATAAGAGAGGAAAGATCGACAACCAAAGTTGTTAATTATAAGATGAATAAAACAACAAATTCAAATTCTGTAACCATGTAATGTTGAAAAACTGAGGATTGGAATCTGCTGTTTCCGTCCTTTCAAATAACTGTTTTAACTATTTTCATCATCAATTTTTAAAACTTGACAGCTGGGAAATAAGAAGTTTGACTGTAGTATCTGATGTCAGTCTGTCTCCAATTTGATTTCCTGTTTTAGTATGTCATGGGTTTTGTCAGAAGGATAACTGATGAACCTTACTTTGGTGAAGGTTCACACAGGTGACAGCAGATGTGGAGGCAAAATCAGTTATAATTGGTGAGAGAAACAGGGCGGCAACAGAAGCACTTCAAAGAGCTATTGACGAAGGCCACAATAAGATAGCCATACTGTATGGTGGTGGACATATGCCAGATCTGGGGAGGCGTTTGAGGGAGGACTTTGACCTCGTCCCTTCTCAAGTTCAATGGATAACTGCCTGGGTCATAAAGAAGCGTGACTTGGAGAGCGATTCATTCCCAATTCTAAAAACCCTGGCTGAAGTATCTGGCTGGCCACTGAATCGATACCAAACTCTAGCACTCCTAATCTTCTCCTCTGTCCTAGCATTAGATCTTTGGTTTTGGGAGCTGTTCTTTGGAACCACTGTTAACTGGATCTCTGAAGTTGCATCAGAAGCTGCACAGTACATCAGCAGTTGACCAAGAACTTGAAACATTAGCCGATTACTTGGTTGGATGGTCATTGTTCATAATAGAAATTGTGGGAATTCTGTATATGCATGTGTAAATACTGCAGTAATTTTCAAAGGAAATAGAGAACTGTTTAAATGTACCAATTGTTAGACAAACAAAACAGTTTATTCAGATGAGTGATCTTGTCAGAATACCAATGATAGCCTTCTTTTTCTAATCGACTAGTATTCTGTTATCAGTAGTCCTCATATGATTGATGTGAAAATCATGTCCCATATCAATCCACCATGCTCCACACTCAGGCGTGCCCTCGCCGTTGGCTTTGCGCTAGACTATTCTACCCTAAATGGTGGTCTGAGAGTGGTGAGAGGTGATGGCCTGCTCTTATAACATTAATACTCCGTATAAATCATGGACAAACTCTGGCCAGAATAGAAGCTAGCTCAATTTCTCATATAATTGGTGTGGGACTCAAGTCTATACTTACAATGGGGTCATATAACATAATATTTGGTTAGCTTCTAAAAGCTTTCTGTATAAAAAAAACTCATTTCTAGTGTTCGAGATCTTATTTTTATTGTTGAGTACAATTTTTGAATGAACTATGTAATGTTAACAAAAAACTTTTGAAGTCTAAAGTAACAGGATTTCATTTAAAACTCATCAACTATCTTGCAAACTTTCAGAACAATCTTAAAAACTAGTAATTCTATCACAAAGAAATAACAGTAAAGAATCCTATTCGCATAATGCTACAGCCCTGTCCGGAATTTATACTTGGAAATGAACAAGGTCAATATTTAAACAAGTTATGGTGACTGTGAGGAAAGTTATGTGATAAAATCTTCCATTAATGAAGAGAAAAATCCTTACACCAAATTACATAATGTAGAGAATTCTCCTTGTACTGATACAAAGGTTTTAACACCATTTAATCTATAACTCCTTACAAGATATATCCAAAGACTAAAGAGCAGATTATCCTTACACTATTGGGCATTGCTTGGACAATTGTGGCACCTAAACATAAGCAATCAAAACTAATTGGACAAACGACTCAAATATGTAAATGAGGCAGTACTAGAAGTCCCATGAACAGCCTTCAAAAACAACAAGAAGTTTAATGTCCATAAAAGAAAAAAAACTCATGTTGGCCCAGTGGTTAAGATTTCAATCTGCATGGGGTTATCACATATTCGAATCCTCATATCCGAACAGTATTAGTTGCTCTAATGTACCAAAATAAAAGAAAAAAACTTAACACAACCTAGAGCAAACGAAAGTATCTAGCAAAATGAAGCAATTCCCCAGAAATTCCCATGCATAAAACATACTCATCATAACTATGTAACACCAGATATTGCAGACAAATGGGGTGTTTTACAAACTTCAATGTAACGAAAGTAAGCTAGCATATTAATTGAAACTCTGGTCAATGCAGAACTTGAGAAACTTTAACACTTAATAAATTCTAAGTCAACTAGACTGTAGACTGTATCAAGATTTTGTTTACACGTGTTCCAAACTTCTGGCCTTATAGTTAATGTAACCTATACATGCTAATAATTTTGACAGTTTTATGTAACGAAAAAATAAAGAGTGAAAAATATTACTACTTGGTTAAACACATGCAACCTCAACCTGGTTAAGGGATCACAAAGAGACTTTCAAAAGTTAAAAGCAGGAACTTGGTATGTGTAGCAATGTATATCCTTGTCCCAGGGACATCTTCTTTCAATCTTTATTTTGATGCATCCACATCCCATTCCTATCTATTCAACCAAATACTAAAGTAAAGGGAAAAGAAGGCTCAATTGTATCATGCCAATTACCAGAAAAAGACTACTCAGGTCAGGTATGGCTACATGTTGAATTGCTAACCATTATTGCACGTAGAGCTAGTGACTTGGTGATTGGAGAGTTACAATTGCCAATCTTTTACTTTCATGATCATGCAAAGTGAAGCTCATATTCTATGGTCGTGATTGCTCCACGCCTCTAGATCTATTTAACTAGCTTTATCCTAATCATTGGTTGAATTTATTGTGTGTTATTAGGTCTCTAATGGACTATATATCCTTATTGTACTTCAAGGTTGATCTAAGTGTGACAAATGCCCAAATGGAACTTTGGAAACTAAAGTCTAGGCTTAATGAGATAGAGACCCAAATTTAGGTCTAGATTGAAGGCTCAATTGAAAATTTACACCAAAGAATGTTAACAATGGTTATTTTTATTGTATACTAAATTGAAACATATATATAGTGTACAACTTAGAATTTTGTTGCTAGTTACTTAGCCATCCTATATGTCTTGATTCCTAAGTATTGTAACATGTAAGATTTATAATGTGGGAAAAAGGTTTGTATTATAACCGTGGAAGTGGCAAATAGGTCCCAAGAATCATATACTATGTGTAAGTAGACCCCGTAACTTTCAATTGGAGCAAACAAACACCATTAGTATTATAACTCAATGACTTGATTATTGGTACACAAATTATACTAATAAGATAATATTCTAAAGATAATTATCTTATCTTCTTTCTATCAATAACTAATCAATCATGATCTCTTTCCATATCTCATGATCTCATATCCTCTCATACTAAAATCTTAACAGCCCAAATATGAGATGATATTGTTTCAAGAAACATCTAATTAGTAGTTCTCAAAAAGAGGTGTAAAAAGATACATTGTAAGTAATAAAAACAAAGACAAAGCTCGATCCTGGACAATAGACAGCAATTAGCAGGCAGAGAACAGCAGAGATTGAATAAATGATCAACCACCACAATTAATATGTAGGTTATCAAAGGAAATTCCACATGTTCAGCAATACAGTGAGTCAGTGCATTTTGCCCTTTCAAGTATCAAACTTGGTCCATCACAGAATCACTCTGAAATAACCATGAACCAAAATCAGAATATGGCTAGGTTCTGAAGGTTGAGACGACACCATCAACAATCATTCAGGTTCATGCAATTAAAGTGCCAAGTCAACTATTAAAAAAGACAATAATGCTAAAGAAATTTGGTGGAATGTCTACGTATGCTGAACGTCTAAAATCTGTCTAACTAAAGTCGAAGGGACTTCCAGTGCTTTACATGACTTTGAAAAGGATTTTACCAATGATAAGGAAAGAAAGTACCAGCTGGTCTATGGGATCCTTTACTTTGGACAGCTGATCAAGTTGGGTTTAGGTCTCTTTGTGAAATAATTGTGGTATAATGGTGGCCGATTGCTATGTTGGCTATTTTAGATTCTATCTTGTACCATGAATAACAGACACCCTCGTCAGAGAGATTACGACTGATTACTAAAGTATTAAACGAGTTAACCTCACTATGAGAATGAGATGGAACTTCTAACCCCTATTTTTGTACCTCGTGTTTCGAAGGAAATGTCCATCGCTCTAAATTATATGAAAGGAATTTTCACCGGACGATTTGTAAGGCTAACTTAATGTTTTAGCTCATCGGATACCCTAGGATTTATTTTTTGTGGTGCAGAAACGATTCCTAGAAATTAATCTTAAGCAGGCTTTGATTTGGAAGGCCTGGAATCCCACTTAAAGCAATAAATTACAAACACAAAACCTGAAGACTATCATGCAAGATATTACCAACAAAGACAAAGACTAGCACGCAAGTGCCACTCTAGTTCGTGTCTCTAACCCAGGGTAATGTATCTGTTTCTGTTTGGCTTCTTATTTCTGGTGCACTCTCAATTCACAATGACACAGTGAGACAATTGAGATAAAAAGAAGGAAAAGACCTCCATGTGTTTGGACCTTTTTTCTTTTCATTTTTTCTTTGGTGTGTTTCTAGTATAAGTAGGGACTATCCACTATCCAGGATAAAGCCAAATTATTACTACTTATTACATGACTATATATGCTAACTGACAATTCACATTATCTCATTCCTTATTTCTTCTTTACTTCCCAAAAGGCTCCACTCTGTTTCATGCTAGTAATATGCCGATACAATGTTCTGTTACTAGTTTATGCCCCTGAAAACTCACACACAATTTCTCCCTCTTCCCTAAGCCTGTTACCTTCCTTTTAAAATCTCATTTGTTTCACTATTCTTCTCTTCTTAAAAGCCCTCACTGTCTTCATTTGGCATGCACATTTACTAAACCGAACATAACCTAAGTGAAGGAGAAATAACTAGCGATAACTTCGAAAGTGCTCGACCGAAAGATGGAGGAAGTTGGAGTTCACCCTGGTCCTTCAAGAAGTGTTAAGCTCAACAAGTATGCTCTTGGTTGCGCTCTCTTGGCCTCCACCAACTCAATTCTGCTTGGCTATGGTATGTTTCATTAACCCCTTCACTTTCATTTATACTTATTTGTTCACTAAAAGAGGGGGATAAATACAAAATACAAAGGATAAGGATGGACTGTGGATTGAAACAAACTTTTGCTGTCATGTACACAAAATATCATAATAGGGCGGATCCATGAATTTATAATTGGGGCAGCCTATGTTGAGAAAAGCCTATACGTTTTACCATTTTCTACGTTTTTCTACTCTTTTCTACCTTTTTCTACCAAATATTATAAATTTGATGAAACATGTCGATCATCATTTTGGCACACAAGTCACAATTCACATTTTGTCATTTCCCTTGTCTTTGAAATTCCTTAACTGATGAGTGATGAGTTGTTCAGAGACATAACAACTCTGCTAATATCTAAGAAGCTTATGGCGTACATACGTGACAAACAAATCAGCTGAAAATTCGTCAACTACCCAATGTAGAGAAATGTAGTGTCTGTTTCATTGTTATAAGCAAATGAGAGAAATCATGCCATTCCCTTGATAAGTTGGTGAATCATTAAATTTTGTGAAGATCCAACCAACTACTCACATAATCAAACACAGTCTGTTACATCATGCTATTGCTCCCCATTCCCCCAAACACATTGAAAATCTTTGGAGCTTGTCATAATATCCCGCCATTTCGTAGCCATACACAAAAGGAGAAATTCTTTTTGAAAATCAAGTTTATAAGCCCACTAACCTATGCAGGAAAAAGTGACATGCCAAAAACTCATGAATTATCAACTCGACCTACTTAACCTCAAATTCCATCTTATTTCAACACTGTCCTTTCCTAGGATCCCTATGTTAAACACAATACTCCCCGGACAAGACACTCGAGACGAGATTTGGATTTATAAACACTTACGTAACACATGGTTCTTAAATTCCAAGTGTCCGGTCCTCGAATCCTCGACTCTCTTGAACCAGAGTCTAAGTAATATAGCTCAAATTCATGAGAAACACACACCATCGACTAATAGTCACCTCTCAAACATCAAATTATATATCAAGTCTATCTCAGTCTAACCCTTTTTAACATTTTCTACTTGCATTTTGTGGGTGCAGATATTGGAGTAATAAGCGGGGCAGTGCTATACATAAAAGAGAACCTAAAACTCAGCTCAACCCAAGAAGAACTCCTGGTTGGTTCCCTCAATGTCTGCTCCCTCATTGGCTCCCTCCTATCCGGCAAGACATCCGACCTCATTGGTCGACGTTACACCATAGTCCTTGCTGCAACGACCTTCTTTGCCGGGGCCCTACTCATGGGGCTAGCCCCATCATACCCTTTCCTAATGGCAGGCCGTGTGGTGGCAGGCATTGGTGTGGGATATTCCCTCATGATTGCCCCTGTCTACACAGCAGAGATATCGCCCGCAATGACACGTGGCTTCCTAGGCTCGTTGCCTGAAGTTTTTATAACAATAGGGATATTGTTGGGATATGTGGTGAACTATGCTCTTTCAGGAATACCAAGCAATTGGAATTGGAGGGTGATGCTTTTGTTGGCTGTTGTACCTGCCGTGGGAATAGGCTTGGGAGTGATTGTAATGCCGGAGTCGCCTCGGTGGTTAGTGATGAAGGGGAGGCTAGGAGAGGCTAAGAGAGTTCTTCGTAAGACGTCGGAGAGTGAGGAAGAAGCTGAGGAAAGGCTTGGTGAGATCACTAGAGCTTGGGATTTGCATGGTAAAGCTTCTTCCTTGTATTTTGTTCATTTTCTTCTCTTTTACTGCTTAATTTATGCCTTACCCAACATTAGATGGAATTTTCATTATAGAAGATTGGAAGCCAAAATTAAATCCACAGTACACAACAAAGATATGAAATATAAGATTAGATACACTCATACACATTACACATGTCGAAGTAGAAAAATCTTTCGTCTTTATTCAGCCGCTCTATCTTGAGACGTCTCATATAATTCACATTTTGGTTTATCCACCTACATAATTATGGGGCTTTTAAGACGCGTCCTATAAAAATAATCTCATCCTAGAATTTGTGAAATTTCTATGGAAATCTCCCATTTAGAATAAAATCATGACAGGGTAAGCTTGTACAAGGATATAGCTGATGAGCCTAATCACATTGAATACAGAGTCAGAGCATACAACCATGCTCCAACTACAGAATCGAAATTACCATCACAGAGAAGAATATACAAATACGGTGAGCAATAAAATCAACCACACATAATAAAGAATAACATAATTGGGCACATACCTCACGGAGAAGTCGTAGGGACTCACAATCTACGTACACCGACTGATATGATAAACTCCTCAAGAGGCTTAGCCGAGAACTAGATTAACAATGGCCGCACTTAAACGAAGATGCTTGTCGAGATGTCTTAAATGTTTTACAATGTCTCTTATTCAAGTATTTCAATCTCATACATCAGTGAATATAGATAGGAATAGTTTACCGAGAGTCCACAATCTTAACAACTCTTTTTGTTAAGTCAAAAAAAAAAACAGAAAGTCCCGTATAATAAGACCGTATTAAGTGGTCAATTTGGTACTTCAAAAACTACCAATGTACATTCAGTCAATATATTTATCAATGCATGCCACTGCCACCTGCAATAGTTGCGTTCTAGTTTTTTTCGATAATTAGTATTTGCGTCAAAGGTAAGGAAGCTGATTATCTCAACAAAAAATTCCATTATTAAATGATGATATTAATATATTATGATCATATATAGTGCATGGTGATGATAAATTCGCTAAATTACATTTACGTATGGTTGGCAGCATCAAGCAACTTTGCGGGGCAGAGTGTATGGAAGGAGCTACTATGGAGGCCAACACCAGCAACCCGTCGAATCTTGGTGGCCGCCATAGGGATAAACTTCTTCATGCAGGCATCCGGCAATGACGCTGTGATCTACTACCTGCCAGAGGTCTTTAAGGCTGCCGGAATTCACAAGAAGAAACAGCTATTTGCCATCAATGTCATAATGGGGACAGCCAAGGCCTCATTTGTCATGATCTCAGCTCTCTTCTTGGACAAGTATGGTAGAAGGCCTCTTCTCCTGTTAGGCTCAATCGGGATGGCCTTTGCGCTACTCGGTCTCGGCCTGGGGTCCAAATTCCTTGAGCATTCTGCCCAAAAGCCTACCTGGGCTATAGTAATGTGTGTGATCGCAGTTTGCGCAGACGTCTCATTCTTCTCCGTCGGGCTTGGACCTATAACTTGGGTGTACTCTTCAGAGATATTCCCGTTAAGGCTACGAGCCCAAGGAACAAGCCTTGCTGTGTCTGTGAACAGGCTGGTCAGTGGGGTTGTGTCCATGACATTTTTGAGCATAGCAAAGAAGATCTCTTTTGGTGGGATATTCTTTGTGCTGTCTGGAGTTATGGTATTGGCGACAGTGTTTTTCTTCTTCATGATGCCAGAGACTAAAGGAAAAAGCCTGGAGGATATAGGGAAACTATTTGAGGACAAGAAAACTAGTGATGAGGGTAAGGAAATGACTGGGGCATGAAAATAATAGTTCCTGATTGTAAGAGTTTGGTCATATTCCGTAGTGTACAATGTGTGTAATCTGATTTTGTGATGCATTGGTATGAGGGATGATACGGTCATCGTTG
>CAAKMY010063459.1:0-25738 GCA_901111285.1 Corrigiola litoralis
GGGATCTCTTTTTATTTGTCTCAATGAGTGGATTAAGAATATCAACTTTTTATAATTTTTATTAACATGTAACTAAAGATATTTAGTATACAAAATATGCATTGGCATATGTGCAAAAGCAAATGGGAAGAAAATAAAGAAACGGAGCAAGTATCATGTAAAGTCTATTTTTCCTAATTGCTCGCTCCTTACAAGTGGAGTAGAACTTTTCTTTATGCTGTTTCATTATGCACCACAACCTGATAACCCACATTGTCTGATCAGTGATCAGACTGAAGAACAAAATCAATGGCATCTCAAATTGTACAATCAAACAAAACCAGTTCAGAAGGAGCCGTTGAAAGCTCATGGCTCATAAGGGTAACAGTACTAACATAAAATTGGTAAATAGAACACTGAACGATGGACCTCAAATCTCATAAACTAACCAAGAATTTCCACCAGGGTCCCCAAACCTGACACACCCACGTAGGATTTGCATCAACATTACTATAAATGCAAGGGCAAAAGGGTCCTTACAACTTGCATGCATTAGAATAGTTACTGTCATACTGATGTGAAGTTCATAGTACTAGTGTGTATATTCATCCCACTACCCAAGGTTGTCTTTTTCTCCCTCTCAGAATTGTTGCTTTTTGGCCCCTCCCATTTCATAATTACTTTTCCACATCAATTCTGCCATCATTCTCCAATTTTCCACTTCTTTTTGCCACCTCTGCATAACCTTACAAAACCCCATAATCTTAAAGTTACAACTTACAACCAAAGTTTGTTTCTTTTTGTGGGTTTTTCTTGTTCAAATGACCAAAACTTGCTCTCCTTTCTTTTTCTCCTCCTTCCTCACATTTTGACAATAAAACATCACCCTTTGTTTTTTTCTCATCTGTTTATAATGTTTTTCCTCTAAAAACCCTTTTCTTTTCACTTCCTAAAACCCTGGTGTTCTAAAGAACATATCTTTATCCTTCCTTAGCTCAAAAGATTAAAACTTTATGTAATTTTCTTGTTCAAAATTAACACTAGACATATTATTCTCACCTGGGTTTTCCTTACTTGCATAAAAGCTCAAAACTTTATATACTGTAGTATTTTTCTTATTCATATCAACACTAGAGTACAAATTTCTCACCTGGGTTTTGTTCATTTGCAAATAAAGATCAAAACTTTATGTTTCTTTATTGTTCAAAGTATCATTTCCAACATGGGTTTTGCTCATTAGTAAAGAAAGATCAAAACTTTGTGTCTTTCTTGTTCAAATTAACACTAGAGTATCATTTTCTATAGTGGGTTTAGTTCATTTGCAAGAAAGCACAAATCTTTGCTAAAAAATGGGGGGAACAAACTCAAAAGCAGAGAAAACAGATGCACTAAAAATGTGCAAAGTGAGGAAAAAGCTGATAAAACAAGCAATTGATTCAAGATACAGTATAGCAGCAACACATGTATCGTACACACAATCCCTCAAGAACATTGGTGTTGCATTAAGGCGTTTTGCTGAGGCAGAAGTGTTGATAGAATCATCACTTTCTCCCTCAGGAAACACCAATGATAAAACCCCCTCACATTGTTCTTACCCTTCACCTTCACCATCACATATTGCTGATGATGATGCTGATGTTTCTGCATCTAACTCAGTTTCTGAGCCTAGGTTGAGTTACATGAAAAATGCAGGTGGTGTAGCTGTCACATTTAGCTACAATCCTGGTACTAATACTCATACATTTGTGGATAATACTGGTGATGATTCATTGGTGTTTCCTATGCCTCCCCCGCCCCCGCCACCGGATGCCGGGTCATGGGACTTCTTTGACCCTGGTGGTGATGAGGCTGGGAGTGAGAGCTTTCGGTTTATGGGGTTGGATGACTCTGGTGCATCTGATAGCATTAGGTTGTGGGGTGGGGAGGCTGACCGTGTCGCAGTTGCGGCCAAGGAGAATGTGAAGGGTGAGGAGAGGGTGGATGGTGGTGAGGTTGGGAAGGTGGAGATTGGGGAATGTGGGGCAAATTTAGGGGGGAAGGAGGAGGGTTCGAGTTCGAAGAGGGAGAAGAGTAAGGGGGGTGGTGTGGAGAAGGAATTGAGTGAGGAAAGGGAGGATCCTTCTGAGTTTATTACTCATAGGGCTAAGGATTTTCTGTCTAGTATTAAGGATATTGAGAACAGGTTCTTTCGAGCTTCGGAGTCTGGTAAAGAAGTCGCTAGGATGCTTGAGGCTAATAGAATCAGGGTTGGATATGCTGAGGCCAAAGGTAGTTTAGTTTGAGTTTACTGATTGTTTGCTATGTCCTTTATATAAGCTTAATTGCAATGTGAATGTTTGTTGTAGGAGTTTGGTTTTGTTTCTACATTTTATTGGTAATGTAGTTTCATGAGACTGATAATAAGTTTATAATGACTGAGTGTTTGCGATGTCCTTTATAGCTTAATTGCAATGTGAATGTTTGTTGTACGTGTTTGGTTATTGTTTCTACATTTTATTGGTAGTGTAGTTTCATGTGAGACTGATAATCAGTTTATATTTACTGATTGTTTGCAATGTCCTTTATATAAGCTTAACTGCGATGCGAATGTTTGTTGTAGGAGTTTGGTTATTGTTTCTACACTTAACTGGTATTTGTATTTTGATGTAAGGACGATAATTTTGTAGGGAGCTCATCTTCATCGGATTTTTTGGCGGCTTGTCAACTGGTTTGTTGTCGTGGCAAAAGCGTGCATGCATCTCATGGTAAGGTTATATGTTTACGAGTCTGCCATTATACTTGATTGAAAGATACAAACGTTAATTATTGATGCCTGATGAGTGCTTGATATGGGAAGCCGCATTCTGACTGTGCTGAGGCATACTAGACAAGTAGGAAATCTAGATAATGTAAGGGACTTACTAAACTGGCAGATATCCGCAAGATAAAGCAATCTCTGTCATTTCTTGTATAACAATGGTTGAATATTGCTAAAAGGACCAGTTAGATTGTACAGTAGTTAAGGCTTTTCTTCTTCTTTTGTCAGCATTGTCCCGGGTCCTCGTCCTAGTAGGCAAAGTGCTCTTAAAACGAGATCAAGTAGGCCAAAATAAATGAGGTCTGAAATCAGGCATTGACAAAGGAGATAATTGATAAGCAGTTGTTTTCATTTGACAGGGAACAGTAATTTCATTTTTCAGGGTACAGTAATATTTGTGTCCTTGATGAATGACGGAGTCTGAGTCTTTGCTCAATGTGTGTACGATTTTCACAGATGATTGGACCCTCTGATTTTAACTCTATGAAGTGATATGGTTGTCTTCTGCTTTCACAGAGGATCAGCCACAAAATGTGCCAAAGGTCATCGTATGGAACCGGTCCACGTCTTCACAATCATCTTCGTCAAGGAATCCTCTTGCAACAGCATCAAAAGATGATGCTGATGACAGTGGGAGCGAGTGTCTCGAAGATTTTGGCATGATTTCAGGGAGCCATTCCTCTACTCTTGACAGACTGTATGCATGGGAGAGAAAGTTATACGATGAAGTCAAGGTAATTCCGCTAGCATTCATTTCAGTACGGTACTACAAAGGATTGAGGTCGTTTAGTTGTGGCATGCGCAGATGTCCTAATTATCCGTGTCTAGTTTGCTGCTCTCAAAATAAAATTTTATCATTTGGGATTATTGATTGTGTACTCGATCAGTTATATGTTGTTTCATAAAGAGTATAATTGATTTAAAAACATTCCCTGTTTGATCGCATATGCTATGTTCCACTATTTAGGGAATGCTCACATCCGAGCTGTAATAAACAGTAATTTCTGCTTTCGCATCTGAGCCATTACTGTACATATGTGGCTGCTTTTGACAACACTAACGTTTATGATTCCTTTAATCCTCAACATTCACGTTTTATGGTGAGAGCATATTAGTTTTTTCTAGAATAGGATGTTCTTGAACACACTGGTGAAAGAAGACGTCCAAGGTTTCATGACCACTATCCTGTTCAGTTTCTAATAAGAACTTCCTTTCTGAATAATAAACAACTTCTATACTTGTCAGAACTGCACTTAGTTATAAACTTCCAGACTCTAGAGCTGATGTATATGGCAGCATTTTCAACTAAGTTGCTGGAAAGTTCTGTAGGTCACTCAGAACCTGACTTTGTTAATGCTCGTGTAATGTTGTTATCATCTGATAGATCATGTGTACTGAATATATATGTTACTATCGTAAGATAGGGAGGGGAAGATTTTGTTATTCCTTGGGCTATATGTAACTTCTCAACTTCCCATATCTGAGAAAACTCAAAAAAGATTAGTGTGGCAGGCCTTCCAAGGAGTCTAGTAGAAGCCATGGCCTTTCTTTCTTGCAAATCTCATTTCCAACCTTAGAATCATGACCATTTCAGTTTGTGAAGTTGTCTGTCGCCTTTCCATCCCTCATAAACACCCCTCTCCCCCCACCCCCACCCCCACCCCGCCCAAAAAAAAAAGAGAGAAGCATACACACACAAAGGTAGAGAAAAGAGCAGGAGTAATACCTTTAAGCTTTCTTGCATTTTGTGCAATTGTACATATTTCTGATGGTCAATGTTGCTCCTTTGATTTGGTCTTTAATAGGCAAGTGAAGTAATCAGGAAGGTGTACGACAGGAAATGCGACCAACTAAGGCACCAGTTTGCAAAGGATCTTAGTGCTCATGTCGTCGATAAAACCAGATCAGCTGTTAAAGATCTGCACTCGCGCATCAGAGTGGCTCTTCATGCTGTTGACGCTGTAGCAAAGCGTATTGAGAAAATGAGAGATGAAGAGTTACTGCCACAACTCACCGAATTGACTACAGGGTAAGAACAACTTCTTTTCTTTCTTTATTCCCCCCTTTAAGGAAACTGGAGTGTGTCAAATGTCCCCCTCCCCCCCCCCCCTACCCTTGACCAGCAGAGTCAACATGTCCATTCAAGTCACATAATAAACTGGAGGTCACTTAATGACTAGCGGTTTTCATGCAGATTGATCAGGATGTGGAAAGCCATGCTTGAATGCCACCATGCTCAGTACATAACAATTTCCTTAGCGTACCATGCTAGGAGTTCAATTGGAACCCCTGGAGAAGATACACGCAAGCTAATTATGGCTCAGTTACAATATGAATTTGAGTGCTTTGGTCTCAGCTTTGCTGACTGGATGAATAGCCTGACTTCCTATGTTGAAGCTCTCAATGGATGGCTGCAAAGCTGTGTGTTACAACCTCAGGAACGCACTCGGGGCAGTAGAAGACCCTTTTCTCCTCGGCGTGTCTTGGCTCCTCCGATATTTGTTCTCTGTCGTGATTGGTCAGCAGGGCTTAGAGCTCTACCTTCTGAAGAAGTCAGTGATGCCATCAGGGACTTCTTGTCAGATCTCCAGCATCTGATAAAGCAGCAGCAGACAGACGAGAAAAAGGACACAGCACCCTCAGAGAACAATGGGGAGTTGCAAGAGAAGGATGAAGATCCAAGTGATGGTAAATCTGGAAACTTGGGCTGCATCCACTCAAGTATGACAAAGGTCCTCGATAGACTAACTAAATTCTCTGAAGCTTCCTTGAAACTATATGAAGATATTAGACAGAAAAGTGAGGCAGCTCGTGTTGCATATGCGAATCCCAGGCCTTTCAGATATTAGTTGGTTAACGCAGCTGTAATTACTACTGGAATTATATGCACGCATTTTGCTTTCTACTTATCTAGATTATCCTGCAGTGGCTCCAAGAGCAAACTAGATTTAAGCTAGATACACGACTTGAAATGAGCAACAGATTGATGCTGACAGTTCAACTCTGCTCCTGATCATTTAACCTTGAACGTATTAGTCATAAAGCTTCACATGCCCTGCAAGGTGTTCACTTCTTTACTTCTGAACTATAACTTTCTTTTTCTTCTAAAGCAAAATTAATAGCCTTCTGCTACATGCATACCCATCTTGGTGAATGAGTAGTCCTATGACCTGTGATCATCACTTCCTGGAAATTAACATGTCAAAACTAGGTCGAACATATATCCATTCCCAATGCGATATTTTGCGGTTATATGCTAGCAAGAACCTGAATTACAGCAGCAGACGTGGCTCCGAGAATGACATCAAAAGAAAGTTATCAATTAACTGTTTGGACTGCAAACAAACAACCGTATCTATAATACAAATACACCATAACTCACACCAATATTTTCTATTGGCTATAAGAATCAAGGCGCATTAGAGTGGTGTTGAGATCCATCTCTCATACAAGAGTTCTTGGGCACGATTATCACCACCCACCTCCCTTTGCTACCAAAACAAATAATGGCTGTACCAATGTAAACATGGAGGCTAATAAAATGCTCAAAATAGGCCATCTTAAAAGCATTGCATAGATTCATATGCAACCAAGTGTGGTTTTTCCAGTCATTGAAATTTTTGACTTGGGATATAGAAGATGTAAGTGATGTGGAAGATGTCCTCACATTTCTCCCCACATGCGGTATCCAACTCATTTTACCACTTCTCTGCATGACCCCAATATGTGACAATTCTGTTTCCTGCTCTTAGATCTAGAATCCGACTTGTTGAGTATACTGTAAATAGGCTTCTGACTGCATTGCTATTGGAGCACGGGTAACGTAGTCTGGAAGGTCAAATGCATCAACTAGCTCCTTTGCAATATTTTTTACTTGAAAGCTAAGGTAGTCTACCAGCTTGTGGATGGCCTGCAAAACCCAAACACCAACTTCGCTGTAAGCACAGATCTGGTTTCTAACGCTAAAAAATGCAATAGATGTCACTCAAACATGGATGCTAAGATGAGAATATTGGAGATCTTTAGTCACAAGCAACTAAATACATCATTTCCCATCCTTTGTCATTTGTCAGTTAGTGATTCTCTTTGAAAAGAATTAATTTAAATAGGTAAGGCTGCACGCCACATTTGTTGTTCTCAAACAAACTTCCAAACTTTATTCATTCTATTCTTTTAATAACAAACAGTTGTGGCACCAGGCAGGCCATGGGTTCACATTTTACAATGAGATAACTATGAGGCGAATTTTTATAGTAAGCTTTTGAAAAACAATACCTTGGCTTTGTTGGGCGCTACATAATCCACATTGCGGTATGTTCCTATGTCCTTCCAGATGCGGTCCAATGCATACAGATCACAGACAAG
Organism: Corrigiola litoralis; assembly: GCA_901111285.1. Taxonomy (NCBI): domain Eukaryota; kingdom Viridiplantae; phylum Streptophyta; class Magnoliopsida; order Caryophyllales; family Caryophyllaceae; genus Corrigiola; species Corrigiola litoralis. The sequence goes on from CAAKMY010063459.1 coordinate 7,142, forward strand.
TTTTAAAGCAGCACGACTACTCTCGTCGGGACAGCTTAAGAAGAAAACAACAGAAATCTATGAGATCACTAAACAAAGATAAGGCTTCAGAACGACGAAACCTGGCAACAGACAATTAGAATAGGATTTATTTAGAAGAGGTGAAACAAACTGGGATCATGAGTACAGACCTTTTCACAGCCTCAATGAACTTGGCAAGTATAACAGTTTCAATATGGGACTCTGCCAGAGTCAGAAGATGATTTAAGCATCTGTTCCAAGCACCAAAGCTACCAAGAGTTTTTGAGTGCTTGCGGAGTCTCGTTGCAGCACTTTGAAGAAGCCTTGATGTTCGGTACTGCAGAAACAAAACTTTAAGTATAGATAGCAAACTTTTTTATCAGAAAATATCAAACAAACACCAAACTCAGGTTACCCTGAAAGCATCCAGCTGAAACTGTGGGTCTCTAAGATGATCTACGCCTTCCCACCGAGCAGTCACAGGATTTGGCTGAGAAAGGTACGTGTTCATAGATTCCCTCAAGTAGTTCCAAGTCACAGCAAAAGTACCCCCTCGGAATTTCTCCTTGTACTGTTTCAAAAGGTCACCAGCAACCTGTATTGTCAGGAAGATGTTAGCTGTGATCGTGTAATAATCACTGTCACGACTCACAACCAAATTATTAGCAACCATTTTTCTTTCACCCTTAATGGCTCAACTCCCCTTCAACTATATCGGCATAAAAACACAATTGCTTTGTTTCCGTGTAAAAATAGTATGAACAAGGAAAATCATAATTGATGTATTAAGAGTTTGATCAAACCTGCTGCAGTAAGACTGTGTTATCACCTTCAAATGTCTGAAATATATCATGGTCATTCCTCAAGCTGCCAAACCTGTTCACAGCAGCGTACCCATGACCACCACAGGATTCCCTGCAGATACTTATTGACTTTGCTGTATATGACGTTATGTACGACTTGAGACCTGCTGAAAGAGCATGGACATCACCCACAAGGTCGTCATCGTGAGACTTTTTCATCTCAGAGTACTTCTCTACCAAATCCGCTGTTGCAAAGTGGAATGCATAGGTTGATGCCAGCATGGGCATCAGCTTGTGCTGCTGAGATTGATAATCAAGAATACTGATTTCCGGTTGCTTCGGAGGCCCAAATTGTTGTCGTAGTAGGGAGTATCTAATAGCAATTGTAGACGCAATTTTAAGCACACCAACTGACGAGTAAGCAAGGCCAACTCTTCCTCCTACAAGCTCCCCTAAGGTTGCTGCAAAACGTTTGTTGATGGTGGGTAGACTGCTTGTATACTTGCCATCACGTGAAACATCTCCAAAGCGATTTAACAGATTATCTCGGGGAATCCTGACAGAGCGGAATCTCAGAGCTCCATTATCCACTCCATTCAGGCCAACCTTGTGACCACAATCATTTATTTCAATCCCTGGGAGAACCTGATGGGTCTTCAGATCCCTTATTGGAACGATGAAGGCATGGACACCCATGTCAGTAACACCTTTTGCATCATGAGATGGCAACATTAGCTTTGCAAATACAGTAGCAAACTTGCCATGAACAGCAGCATTACCAATCCACCATTTAATAGCTCCATCATTGGGTGTGTCGACTACAAATTCATCTGTTAAGGGATCAAATGTCGCAACAGTTTGGAGGCCTTGGACATTTGAGCCTGTCAAACACAAGAAGAGATCAATTCGTAAATTGAACATAGGAAGATTCTCTAGACAGATGACAGCACAAGGCACACTGTGAGAAAACTTGTAGTTAAACAGAAATCAAGGAGAAAAGAAGAGTAGTGTATAACATAATGTCTTAGAAAACGCTATAATCTGCTGACCAAAAGTTTGGAACCTTAGATGAATATTTTATAAGTGAAATTACACCAACAAATGCATGATTATGCAAAGGCTGAAGCGAATGAAAAGTAGTTACGAGGTTCTACAAATACATGTTTATAAATTTTATGAGTTTTATCATGACAAGTTTATAAAAACTCTGCTTTTTGTAGATAAATCACTATCTTTCACTTTTCACAAATATGCAGAGGTTACTCAACACAATCATCCAGGGTTCAGATGACTAGTATTACACGACATATAAATTTTACTCTGGAAAACAATTGAGGAGGAACATTAAGTTTACTGACATCACATGAGAGATATCTGCCATTGCATGAAAATGAAGGACCTGAAAGCACTGGTAAAACGAGAAATGGATGTATAAAGAAGATAACAATTACCATGATGGAGTTCGGTCATAGCAAAACAGCCCATGTAATCAAGGTTGTCAATACCATCGAAGAACCTATCCTTATGCTTCTTAGTACCAAGATTCAGCACTGAACCTCCCCATAAACTGGCACAACCAAAACAAACTAAATATGAGTCTTGTTAATCATCACATTGTAACTTTCAGTGTACGTTCAGAGAACTTAATGTTCAAGATCGATAAGCTTTAACCTCAAAAGTAAATGTGGTAAACTATTTTTAGTCATTAACAAGTTTAAGTATAGCGTCTTACATAACTCAGTCTCATAGTATAAAAGGGTCCAAATAACCCTTCTAACATTATAAACTAACTCTTTAGATTCAAAAGACTGTTAGAATTCACAGGCTACTATTGATGATTCCATACTATAAAGGTCAGCCTACTCAATCCGAATCCTAAGCGTACCAATACTTGATCAAGGATATATTACAAAAAGGCTAAATTTTCACTAAGGGGAGCCGAACCTCAAACCTTTGAGAAAGTCTTTTACCTGAGACCGTCTAATAAGAAGTTAAAATTAAACCGTTAAGTGTAAAATGGCCAAATATAGTAAAATAATCATTTTAACTCAATTTGTCACTATTGTCTATTTTTAAGTTAACATTACACTCTCTCTTATTAGGTGAACCTTTTAAAACGAGGTGAGTATCCAACCGACCAACCACATCAACTAAATGGTACTCCATGTTATCCACTTATTTCCCCGCATGTACTTTTTCACTCTAATTGAGGTTACCAGCAAAAATTTATAAGTTTCCGCAACAAGTGTTAAAAATGTGGGGAAGGGAGAGCGGCAATTCGAACTTACTACCTAACGTCTATTTCACCTCAATCTCTACCACTAGGCACTAGGCCAATGGCCCTATTTGGCAAACAACAAGGAGTGGATTGTATTAACCGGTAGCGGTTCAGATCAACTGGTCTGACCAAGTAATTTCATTAACTATTGTCTCAAGATGTTTGGTAAAATAATAACAGGATGGTAGATGGTACTCTGTAGTTATTTTATACTACCTCCGTCCCAGTGAATTCCCCCCATTTGTTTTATCACATATGCTAAGGTGATATTTTGACAATTGATAACTCAATATATATACTTAAAAAAATTATAAAAAAATATATCATGTGAAATCATTTTTCAAGACAAATCTAAATATTATTTTTTTATAGTTTTTTGACAATTTTATTTTTTGAGTCTTTAATGGTCAAAGTGTTTCTCAAATAGTGTCAAAAAAGCAAATAGGGGTAAATGAGCGGGACGGAGGAGTAGTAAAGTGATATATAACGACATTTACTACTATTTGATCAAACCCTCTAAATTTGGTCAAACTGTTCCCAATAAGCTACTATTTGATCAAACCGTTCCCAATAAGCTACTATTGGATCAAACCCTCCAAATTGGACAAAGCGTCCCCAATAAGCTGTTTACCAAACATGGCCAATACTCATTCGAAATGACTAGCATTTACGAAGTAGTCCGTATTTGATTTAAGTAAAACAAAAAAAAAAAAAAAAAGTAGTACCTGTATTGAACACCCATCTTAATACCAAGAGACATATCAACACTCCCAACAGCTTCAAGAATGGCAAAGTACTTAGCAGGGTCATCCAAAACACACCTAAAGGGTCTAATCCCGGCCTCTCTAACCAACCCAATAAGCTGCCTCACACACAGCTCCCTGTGATCATCCTTCAATATCTCAAGTGGGGTCTGCAACTCCGGCCGAGAGTTGAAATACTCGTACACTCTCTCCTGCACGTCCCTGTGCTTCCCTCTCATGTACTCCGCCAACGCCGCCGTCTCCACCGCCACCTTCCCCGCGCACGGTTCGAGGTCCAGTGGTGGAGGTGCGGTGGTGGTGGTGGTGGGTGGGTGGAGGTGCAAGGTCAGACGTCCGATGCGGCGGGTGATGGTTGACTCCTCATTTTGGGACGTTGGATTGTTTGCCATTTTTTGGTTGGAAATTTGGAATGTTACGATATGGAAGAATGTGATATATGTAGAAAGATTGGATGGTGACGTGTGGTAGTTAGGGTACGTGGCAGGAGGGGATTGGGTGGGGTTTTGGCGGGTGTTTGGTTGTGTCGTGAGATGTTTTGTTAAGCCAATTATTAATGCATGGGGTTTTTTAGTGTGAATTGTTGTTGAGGTTGCGGTATGGGGGATTTGATCGTCTGACTATGGCGTTACGTGGAGCGGTGGAGATCAAGATTAAATTGAGCTACTTACGACATGTTTTCAATAAGGGAATCTTTGACACTTTTCTAAAAAGTAAAATACTCTATATGTCTAAAATAATAATAACGAAATCAAAAGGTAATCTTTCTTTTTCTTTTTTTTTTTTTGAAAGGAGGTCAAATTTCATTAATGAAAAGTCATACGGCATCTACACCAGATTATGAACATTACAGAATACATATCTAACATAGATAGACGAATTCCAATCCCATAAATACTACGATCAGAAGTACATAGATATGATGCTTCGGAACGCCCTCTATAATGTTGTGCCAAGACAGTTTTGAACGAGGGTAACTTCAATGATTCTTTGTAGTTTTGGAGGAGAGAAACTTCATCACCTTGCTCGATTTGCAGACGACATACCGATATCAAGCATACCACCGTATAAGTCGCAAAGCAAGACCGAGAACAAGTAGATCCGAACAACTTCCACCAAGAAAATGTTGGATCTTCCCAATCAAACCAAACTCTCACAAAAGGAGAGACAAAATCTCCCATAAAAAGGGAGAGGAAATCACCCATAAAGGGGGGGACAAAGACTCTCATAAGGAGAGAGAAAATTATTTATGAGACATAATATTAGATTAAGCATAAAGGAAATAAAAAATCAGGTCGGGAATGACCTCAAGAGGCCACCCCTAGCCTGAGAGGAGGTTTGAGGAGTGGGAGCGGCTGGGAGGGAACTTTAGAGAGAGAGAAGATTTAGGTTTTTTTTTTTTGGCAAAAAAAGAAAAAGGTAATCTTTCTTTTTAAAGTTTAGTAAAGTTGATATGTAATTCTAAAACTTCAATATAATTAATAAAAAAAAATATTATAAACATATTTACAAACGGCAAATAGTGGAACTTGGGTGAAACGGTCTCGCCAATTCATCCATGGTGAGACCAGATCCTACCCTTTCACCCACCTTCCAATTAATTCTCTCTTTCCATAACCCACCTACTTTGGCATATGTTCCTCAATGCGTGTAGAGCTACGTGGACAATGAGCATTGTGTTAAAATTCTCAATAAAGATGAAAATGGCTATAGTCAGCATAAACATGTTATTGACAACTGCAAGATTATGCTCGCCAAGGAAGAATGGCAGACCCACCTCGTGCATATATATCAAGAGGAGGATGCACCAACAGACTGGCTTGCGAATCAAGGAGTTAATCAAGCTTCTAAATTCACCTCCTTTGAAGAGCCCCCCATGACGATGAAACATGTACTTTTTGAAGATGTTGTGGGTGTTGTTCGCCCACGTTTTGTTGCTTTTTAGTTTTCCTTTGTTTATTAAGGCTTGCCTCACTCATATGTGAAAAGAACACCTACTTTATCTCCACAACAATCCCCACCTCAAACTCTTCCCATATGCCAACCATTTTCCCCAATGCAAAGCCGGCAACCACCCTCCTCATTCCCGCTACTCTTTTTCCCCCTTCCCCATTTGTTTCTCTCTTGAAGCCAATGCGACGATGTCAATCACAAGCATCACCGGCAATGACATGCGCACCTACCTCATTTTTTTTTGTTCAAACCTTTGATTTGGGCCACCAAGTGCATTGTACATGGGCCCGAACCGTTATCAAAGAGTATACAGTGCCCAACATGGTGCATCTTTAATTGACAACGTTCGCCGCGGAAACGAAGGTTGAAGGGGGTGTTTGTTTGTTGTCAAAAACTCAAATATTGCACAAACGAAGCAATATCAAATATAAGTGAAATTGAAATCTATGTGACCAAAATATACCATATTGATCTAATAAACCATTAATTTGCTTGCTTCTTGTTGTTAATCATACTTTTGTTAGTTGTTAGATACATATTCATAAACACACCTTTAATTGTGACTTTTTGATACCGTAAACACTGTCTCTCGTGGGTTTCAACCCGACTTATCACTAATACTTAGGTTTAGTAATAGTTGGAAGTGATTTGATATAGAAACTAACGACTTTGTCAATCCACCACCCCCACCTTGTTCTCATTCTACGCGTTTCTCCCCTAGTGTCTCTTCCCACACTCATATTTGTCTTCCAACCTCCCATGTCGTCAACGATAGTAATTTGACTACAACCACGTCATTCACGTACAACAACCACTTTATTCTCATGTTGGTCATCACAAATCTAAAGACTACAAATTAACCAAGGTCTTCATATTTACAACAAAAAAAGTTGACAACGGGGGAGAAATGATGGTGGAAACATTCGAATTTGTCCAAATAGATTAACGTTTAGGATCCGGTAGGTAGGTCGTGTCAGGTTGGAAAACGAAAGCGACATCGAGTGTCAATGAAGCTCCAGAGTGAGGGAACTAGGTTGAGGAGGAACTATAATGCAGTCATAAAAATACATAGGTAATGAATAATTTGGTAATTGTAGAGGTTGTTTCACCATTTTTGTTGTGAGGTTGTCTCTTTAGAGATTTAACATTTTCCTTACCAATTTGTGATGGAGCCATAAATGTCACCTTTCTTGACTCGTTTACATCATAGATGTTTCATTTTACAATCTTTTCAAATACCCTCAATCACATAACTTTTCCCCTCCATTCGTTCCCTTTTTTTCTTGTCCCAAATCCACTTTATTTTATAAACGACTCCTCATACTCAAGCCACTCCCCCACCTTCCCCCCTACCCCTTGTCACCTTCAACCGTACTCCCACCTTACCCTTATGCCACCAGGCCACTCCCAATCCCCTGCACTGTCCTAGCGTTACTCCTCGTCCTTATACAGCGCATTTTCCTTTTTCCGATCCTTTACGCCCTTATAGAGTTATAGTTCCCCCAAGCAAAGTGATGTGATAGGTGTATCACGGCTCATTCACGGGCAATTGTCCAATTTTAGAGATAATAGTGTGAGATTTTAAAATAAGTAATTGGAAGATCCAAACCTTCTTCTTCGGAGCGGAAAGGGACGGAATTACTTATGTAACTTAATAGTAATAAGGATGTGATGTAAAAGGATTGACCATAAACAAGGAGCGTAGGGAAATAAAGAATTAGGATATTTTGTAAAATAAATAAATTATAAACATAAAATACAATCGATATAAGTAAAAGTGGGCGAAATAGGCGTGTAAACGAGATGAGACAACTCTCAAGTTACGAGATGAACTCGGTCAATGCTCGGCTCACGAAAGCTCAATTAGAGTTTTTAGCGATTCTACCCGAGTAGGTCAAAGCTCGACTCGAAAAGCTCGTGACATTCTAAATGTTATATAATACATAAAAGAGTTATTGTGTTGTACCAAATCAATAATTTTAGATAATATTTAACGAACTCTTAATAACTTTATAAGTCAAGTCATGCTTGGCTACGAGGTTTACTAGTCGAATCAAACATGAACTCGGGTAGTCAAGCTCATACCTTGAGTCGAGCTTTAACTTTTTAGGCTCATGCATGAGCTATGTTAGTCAAGTCAAGTTGGCAAATTATTGGATATACATGAGAAGTACATACTCTCGTGTCTAACTTAAGACATTTTTATTTATTTTTGAATAGATAAAGGTACATACAAATATGTTTTAGAATGCATACTCTCACGTGTATGCAATAGATCTTAAGTCAAGTTAGTCTATCAGATTTGCGCGTTGTAACTAGCTCAAGTTCTAGATTAGAGCTCATGAGTTCGAGTCAAACTCCAGTTGTATGACTCGTGAGATTTGTGGGTCAAGTCGAATTCGACTATAAGCTTTGCGAGTCGAGTCGAGTCGGGTTTATAGCCCTCGACTCCTAGAGTAATAAGACGCCCACCTCTTTCAAGTGGCGGTTTGAAGTAAAAAACAAAATCCAAATCCATTCGACCGCAAAACATCTCCCGCCTTAACAAATTGAAACTTTAATTTCTCAAATCCCCCGCTCATTCATCTTTCCCCCCTTTTATAAACCCTAATTTTTTCCAATCTCCCCAAAAATTTCTTCATCTTTTTCAAAATTCATCAACAACCCAATTCAATTCACCTCAAAAGACCCCCATTTGTCGCTTCAATTCAACTTTTCTCTCACCAAGGTCAGTACTTTAATCCATCACATCTATTTTAATTATGTCAAGATTTATTTGATTCAACATTCTTCTTGTTGTTTTAGCTTAAATTAAAGGTGCCCTTTTGTTTAATTTGTGTAAAATGGTACTCCCCTTAGTTTAATTTTAATTTAGTGTTGTATTTTTGTGATTAGGGTTTCAGATTTTTGAGTATTTTGGATGAACCAATGAAGTTTTTGTGATTGGATTTGAGTTATAATGGGTGAGAATAAGTCTGGAAAGTTACATGTGAATGAGAATCGTCCAGCTTTGGGTGACATAACTAATCAAGTAGGAAAAAAGGATTTTTCGTCGGTTTCGCATAGTTCGGATTCTAAGACCTTGAGTGGTAAGAAGAGAAGTGCCGAGGATTCGGACGCGGATTCTCAATTCTGGAAGCAGGTAGCGTTGGTTGTGGAGAAACTAGAGAAAGAAAGGTGTGAAGTTGTTGCGAAATGCCCCAAGGTTGAGAATGAGGCCGGGTTGGCTCCCTTGAAAGGCGGGAAGACGTATCGATTGCAGAACCTTTCTGGTGATGTCGGTTCTGTCGGTGGAAATAGCGCGACAGGTCATGAAATTAAGGAGCCTAGTGCTTCTGTTCTGGACAGCATAGATCTAGATGAAGATCAGGATTTGCGCAATGTTGTTGATTTGAGCGAGGCAGTAGCCGAGGGATCTAAGTGTTGCAAAGAGAGTTGTGACGAGGTTGGGAAGGGAAGTCAAGTTGACGTGACGAGAGTGCTTTCTGATTTGGGGGAAATGTACGGCAGTCCAGAAGAACTAGATACCCAAGTTTTGAGTGACGATGGTAAGAGTTTGGGTGTCGATGGTATGACGTCTTGTAAGTCTGAATCTGCTGTGACTTCGAGACTGGCTGAGGCCCAGGAGACGAGATCATTTGGACTAGAAAGATGCACATTACTGAGAGGGGATGGTTCCTCTAACTTGGCTGATGGTATGGACTTGCTTAAAAGTTGCTCATGCTCATTCTGCATGAAAGGTATGTGCAAGGTTCTACTTACAGCCATGAGATTGTTTGGTTATCTTTTTTGTTTTGTTTGCATATTGACAAACAATATTTAAAATGCATCAACTTAGAGGGTCTGTCATTTCACTATCCAAGAAGAATTCTGACATTTTGGAATTTTCGTTTTGTTTTGTTTGCAGCTGCTTATATATGGTCTGACCTGCATTACCAGGATATCAAAGGGCGGATATCAAGTAAGCCAGGGATCCTTTGTGTATGGTTATTTCATTGGTTTGCTATATAACAGATTGTAGCTCACTAGTGACTGCTTGCTTATCTGCAGTACTGTCAAACAGTCAGAAAGAAGCAAACCAATTGGCTCAAAGGTACTCTGTGGAAAATGAAATGGGTAGTTCGCAAGGGATCTCCAGTAACGTTGCAAAAATAGAGACTGATCTCATGAGTCGATGGCAGTCACTTTTTCTTCACATGGAGAATGTTTTTGCTGGTGAAGGCAGCCAACTAGTAAGTTCTGTTCAATTCTGCATATCCTGTTGTTGTGTGCTGTTGTAATGATGTCCTTTCGAGTATCTGCTTCGTGTGAAATTCAGACCCATGTTTTCTTGAACAGCTTTCCACATTCTATAGCTATGAAATCATAACCTCAATCTATTGCTTCAAAGTGGTTTAAGCCAATTGGTGAACTTGGTGGTTTCCATGTTGGTTTCCCATTTCTACATTGCTTTATTTATTCAAGTCTATGGTTTTAAATGACATGCTCAATTCTCTAGCAGGAAGCCAATTTCCATGCACTTAAGGACTTGAGAGAGAATTACAAGATGAATTTAGAAATGATCAACGGAATGCCTCCAGATGTACAATTATATTCTTCCGATGCTTCTGATCATACAATTAGTTAGACAGTTTGGTCTCTGCAGGTTAGGTCTTCTCCATTCACATGCCTCGTTAAAGACTGGCTTATGGTCTGTATCATGTTTGGATTATCATTAGTTCTTTTTAGTGGCTGTATCCGTGTATTATAACCATAAGCTGATGTAACTGCTACCAGTGTCAAGATTCGCCAACAGTGACACTTGAACTTGTGTTGTAGCTAAGTGCTACCATGTATATGAGGGTCTTGTCCAACAGTCTCGGTTATTTTGAATAGTATTCCCTCTCGCTTTGAGTTTATAGCAATGACTTGAATTTTGTATGTTGAAAGGTTCTAGCAATGATTGTGATCGGATTATACATTCATACTTGTAAGAAAAAGACAGTTGTGCATATTGAACACTAAAACAAGCTGTAATAGTTAGTCCTCGATGCTTGCCTTGTTTTTGGAGCTATATATTTATCAAATTATTTAAACTACAAATTTCTACAAGATTATCCCTATTTGGATATGGTGAACTGTTTTGAGATTTTAGAAATATGTCTATTGTATTTGTAGTTTATGTAAGATGATAGTTGTGTTATTTGTACTTTCTTTGCGAAGAGCGAATTTTTTTAGCCGCAATGTGCCAAGTATGCTGTGCTCGTTCGGCCTTCTGGCTATCTGTCTAGTCTTGAGTCAATTTGGGCTTGTTTTAGTGTTGAACCGATTGTAGCTATGTAGTGCACTTAACAACTGATGATCGTTATGGTGTAGCCAGAAAAGTTTGAGCGTGGGGTCTTAAATAACTAAAAATTTAAGATATTGACTTAGTTAAGAACCTTTAGTGTGGGAAAATGGAGTCTTAATGCATAAAAATTACCAAAATCTAATATTTTTTATAGTATTTTTATAGTATTTTACCAAAAGCTGCGGGGTCTTGTGAACCCCCTTTCTAAAGAGTGGCTCCTCCACTGTTGACGTTAGCCGCTACAATCTATTGTAGTCTCACTTGGTACTGGAAGTCTGGATCTGTGGAATTGAAAGTGCCATACTTCTTTACCGTTGGTTTTTCTACTGAATATAGGAGTATTATGTTTTACGTGGTGTTTATAATGCAAATATACAATATTTTCCTCAACTAATGGACTTTCATCTGATTAGGCTACCAATAAAACGCTTTTCGATCATTGTTTGGGTTATCTTCAAATACTGCTAGTACTATTCTTTTGGAAGTGATAATATAGATTAGTGTATGTCAACTCCACATCGAGATCGAGTAGGACTTCAAAGCATCGTTTTCATTGAACTTTGTAGTTGACCTACATTTTGGGTAATGGATATATAGGTGGATCATGAATAAATTAGCAATGATGTCAACCATTTTCTTCTGCACTAAGTTGTGCAGTTGACATTTTAAAGGTTTGTCAACCGGAAGTTGGGAGTGAATAATGGGCCAATTATAATACCAGGAAAATGCTCTGTTTCATCGTAGTATATGGCTTTGATAAATACAAATGTGTGTTCTCAAAAGTGGTAGTGAGAATTCATTAATTTTTATCCTACTTTTATAAACTGAGAAAATAAATGAGCTACGATAATGATGGGCCAATTATAATACCAGGAAAATGCTCTGTTCTTCACTTGTTTGAGTGTTTGGGAAGTGATCGCCGTGTTGGAGTCTACGTGGTATTAGGTGCAATTGGCAAGTGGGGTCTGATGTATAATCAGCTCGGCCCCTGCACTTTCTCCCCTGCTAATACACAATTGACATTTTCCTCGCTTTCATTCCGAAGATTTCCAAGTTTGTTGTCTAATCATCTAGTGGAAGTTTGTCAAGGAATTGTTCATCGAGAGTAAAACGTCCAAAGTCACTTAAGTGCAATTATACGGAACATGAAAATGGTCACAACTTAACTATAGTATGATCCCAAGTTGTATGATCTTGTTCATTTAAGATGAAGACCTCAACTCTAATAAATGACGGAGTAAGGTTTTGTTCTTTGGTCTAAATTTTGCATATCATTAGAATTTTTTTTTTACGTTTTAATTTATTGGATGATATGGGAACTCATAACCGCAATTTTTGGGATGTAGACTCGGTAAACCTTTGCCCAATGACCCTAGTCCGTAAAGGACCACAATAAATTTAGCCTTTTTTTTGCTAATATTGTAGTTTATGGCATCCCTTAGATATGAAAAATAAGACCTGAGATTGTTTTTAGGGAAAAGAAAGACTGTTGGCAGGGAGTGATTTCGTTGGTGCTAAATGTAGTTGAAAATGTAGTTGGTAGGAAAGCTCTATTCTAACCTAGTCAATATCTCGAGCTTAGTTTCTTTGCATAATTGAATCCTTAAATCCCTATTTTATTTGGTGCCATTATGCTGATTAGTGATGTTAAATTTGAAACCTAGGCAATACTTTATGCTTTACTAATTAATGAAGTAAAACAAGGAAGGAGTATATTCTGCTCGTAACGAAGATGAAGATTGAACGAAGGAGAGCAAAACAGTCCACATGTAATGGACTTTTGGCCCTTGGCAAACTGTAGGATCCAATGACTCCTGAGTGGGTGGCGCCGTAATAGATTAATTTAGAGCGTTTTTGCCCGGATTGATATTGATATTTGTAGTATTTCTTAAGTAAACTGTTTTTTGTAGTTTGTTTATTATATCTTGGTACACTGATTTGCTGAGTGCTGTGACTGGCGACCTGCCCACATGGTTTATGTGCCAAGCAAAGTTTTTAATTGATACAATAATGTACTAGTATTATGATGTTGCTACATCCCAACCCCTTCGAACGAACTATGGGTTTCATACTTAAATTGGTATTCCTCTCTACTCAATGGCCAATGCTACAACTCTACAAGCCTACAAGTTTGTCAAAGTACAGGAATTGACGACATATCTATTACAGCCATATAATTTATCTGCTGCTACATCCTATAGTACATCCTAACCCCTTCGATCTATAAATGTTTAGGAACATATTTCTAGTCCTATAAGAAAAATATAATGTATAGGATTAAGTTTCTTTAACTGACATAAGAGGGAAATTACATGATGCAATTGGAGGTTATTGTCAGAAAAGAATCATACGAGAATTTTGAAAATAATTTCTAAAAATTTCCAAGGCTCTCATGATTCATAAAAATACAATATAGAGAACATGTCTTTTAAGCTAGCTATTTTAAAGTTAGGTCCTAACTATCCATTGGAGAAGAAAATCCTTGTAAACAAACTTTTGAGGGCTTAATTTAACTTGAATACAATGCTCCCCCACCCATTTTCAGTCCCAATGAAGAAAACTTAAAGAATGATGAGGACCTCATTAGCTCTAAACACATTACACATAGTGAGAACACATATAGAATAACACCCTAGAAGAAGAAAGAGAAAGAGAAAAGATGAGTTGACAAAGGAAGAGTGATGATTAAGTAAAGTAAAAGAAAACACACGGTTCTAAGAGTACAAAGAAAACATATTCTCCCTCCCCTTTCTCCCAAAGTTTATATAAATAGCAAGCTGCTTCATTACTCCCACAAACCATAACCAACAAAAAGTATTTGTGCACAAAAATTTTCCTCTGCTCTCTTTAACTCAAAAATTGTAATAACATTCTAGCTTTGAACTCTAGTTTGCATTTCCTGCCATACAATCAGGTATAATAAGCCTCTTTTTGTTCACTAACATTACAGAACCTCTTTTTTAGTGAGGATTTTAAGGAACCGGTATAACTTTGTACAAGGCATGGCTGCAGCTATAAGTTTGTACAATAGTAGTAGCAAACCTTCTCTTTTAGACCCTCTAAATGAGGAGCTAATGAAAGCTCTTGAACCTTTCATCAACCTTAACCCTTCTTCATATCCTCCAACCAACCCTACTTACATGTTTACTCAGGGCTTCCCAAACTTTGACCAAATGGGTGTTGCTCCATCACCTCCAATTTCAATCCTCCAACAGCAGCATCAGCAGCTCCTAGCTTCAGCTCCGGCCCCGGTTTCAGCATGCAAATCGCATAGGATCAACCAGTTTCTTTCTCCGAAAGCAGTTCCAATGAAACAAGTTGCCTCACTTCAGAAGAATAAGCCTACAAAGTTATACAGAGGGGTGAGGCAACGCCACTGGGGAAAGTGGGTGGCTGAGATAAGACTACCCAAGAACAGAACCCGCCTTTGGTTAGGAACCTTTGACACTGCTGAAGAAGCCGCCTTGGCGTACGACAAGGCGGCTTATAAGCTGCGGGGGGAGTTTGCTAGGCTCAATTTCCCTGACCTAAAGCACCACGGAGCTCATGTAGCAGGCCAGTTTGGTCTTTACAAGCCTCTTCATTCATCTGTCAATGCCAAGCTTGATGCTATTTGTCAAAGCTTGGACCTCTCTCAGAAACAGGAGAATGCAGGATTGCCCTGCTTTCCCTCTGATGTGATGGAGCAGTCTTCAGAATTTGTAAAAGCGGAGCTTCTGGTGCCGAAATCAGAAGGAGATGAAGGCTTCACATCTCCTGCATTGTCTGACGAGTCATCTGCTGGATCATGCTCACCTGAATCCGGCATCACATTCTTGGATTTTAAGGAAAGTTGTTGGGATGAATCTGATAATTTCTCCTTGGACAAATTTCCTTCAGTCGAAATTGATTGGGCTGCTCTTTGATGTATTCCCTTTTTTTAGGCCTTGCTACCCCCTTTGCAATGGTTTTTTCGACATTTGCAGAGGTGGGGGTTTAAAACTTAGTGATAAGTTGTTAATATCTCTAGTAGTATGTTAATACTGTCAGGATCTATCTCAAACTTGGTCAGGTGGTAAATTTTTGTCTACCAGGCCAAGAATATTTTAGGCTTATCATTATGCTTTTCTTTTCATAGTTGATGTTAATGTTGTACACTTTGTACTATGACTTAAGCATATCGTTATTTGCACCAATAGTAATAACTTTGATGTAGTTCTTGTGTATTCTAACTTACTAAGCTCCTTAGCTGCTTTGCACTCTAAACAACATTAGTTCATTACCCCAGTGCATAACATTTGATCCTGAATTGTCACTTAAGATCAATCAGATGATAAATTTCTCAAGTCATGATTATCAGATAAGAGTAAACATCAAATAGTAACCGTTGCAATTCGACCACAGCTTCTATGAAGTTGAGGAAATGGCAGCACAATTGTTGAGATTTGGGCTTGGTATATATTTCTCTGTATACCAAAAAAAAATAAAAAAATCTACATTTATGATGTAATGTTGTGATTTGGACATCCTTTTGAAGGAACACCATTATCACTTATCAGATAGGAGACATTATGTAACTATGCTTAATATAAACTCTTAAAAATTTAACTTCAATATAGGAGGCATGACTTAAGATTTCGTTGGATTATTTGTGGTGTTATTATCATTCATTAGTATATGCGAACTCCTCATTCATTGCTTGTTTGTTATTTATAACCTACTACGGAGAATGAACCTTCAAATTTCAATTGACGAATTTCCACAACTGTCCAACAATCAAATGTGCTCATAATTTTGTCTGGGAAGATTTCTGATTAGATTCATGAATATCATCTTGTTTACATTTCGTTTAAAACGTAACTTCATACTCCGTATAAGCTATTTCTACCTTCTACCCCCAACTCTCCCGAGGGAGTAGGGAGAAACAATCCCTTAAGTAACGAAAACTATAGTTTTTTTTCAGAAAGAGACAAGTTGTAGAACTCTAGGCTGTGCAATGTAAATGGACATGCAATTGAACTTCTGTGAAACAATTTTCAAGGATAACATGCTAATTTTATTAACCAGGGGGGATGGCTCTGAGCCTGTGAAACCCAATGCATGTAACTTAAGAATTTTAAGAGCACGAAACGAAGACAGAGCTATAGTGCAAGTATTCCGTCAACTTTAAGTGGTGAGACGTGACATGTCACTAACCAAGTATGCCTATTTTTTGAGTCTTTATCAAGGAATTGCTTACATGATTAACGGACTTGAAAATCACAAATTTCAACTTAGCACGTAAAGAAAGCAATACTTTGTTACCTATGAGCTTTTAGACCTATCGATAAGTAGTTATTCTTGTTTAAATGTTTTTTTAAGTTCGAGAACTTAACAATTAACAATATAACATTGTTGCTCACCAAAAAAAAAAAAAAAACAATATAACATTGTTAGAAGTTACCGTCCAAGTGGTCATAGAGACTGCAGAGAAGCCAGTTGACCGAGCGCCGAAAATGTTTATTGATGCATTATGATGATTCCACCCAAATGTTTAGTAAAGAACTGCTATGCGATATGGATCAGCATGCCCATGAAATAGTAAAAGATAAGTAATTTAAACCTCATATCTTATCTAATCTTCTTATCTTCTGCTCACACAAGGCTTCAAGATAAGTAATTTAAAGGCAGCCAGGCCGCAATAGTAAAAGATTAGAGAATGCATTATCATGATTCATATTATTCGAAAGGCATCTCTTACCTTATCTTGATTATCTACCACAAATGCTTCACTGTTGCATGATATATCATGGTACTACTGGTCCTCATAAACCCTCCCACAGTCACACGCAAAGATAGGGAAAAAAGTGCATGAATATACTTATTTAAATATTAAGTGCAATAAGGCAAAAGTTTTCAATTTTCTGAGTTCTTCTCAATTATGATGCAATAAGAATTTATGTCCATGTGTAGCCGTTTAATCAACAGAATATCTTTTAGAATTCTACGAATCTTCTTCCATAGCGCAAATCTAATCTTGCTACGATTATAAGCAAAGGATGATGATAAGGCAAATGCATCAAAATACATAGCAAAAGTTTACTTGAGAGTTGAGAGGGAATAAAGCCTAGACGTTTTAGAACTAGGCAGAAGGTCAAGAAATTCAAGTGGGAAATTTCCACTTTACAGGTCTTAATGATGTGTGGCTACTTGAGTTCGTAGGTGATTCAGATGCTAAGCTAAGTTAGGCATCTCATTTTTCAGTGATGCTCTTCAGCATGATAATTTTTCTTTTTGGGTAACAAGCATGATGAGAAAGATTGACGATAAAATTGTTTCACATACCTCCCCGTTTGCCAAGGACTATCACATCTTATGGAGGGAAGGGTCTGAGCCCACTCACATTTGCCTTGGACCATACAATTTAATTATGGGCTTTATTTGGGATGATTAGTTATGGGCTCTTTTGTCAAAACTTTTGCCACCTTCCGCACTAAAGCCTTATTGCTTGTTACGGTCGTGTGAGGCCCAAGCTGAATTAATTGAAAAAAAATTAATCCAAAGACGCAAAAGGTCATCTTTTTTTTTTTTTTTTTGATATAACGCAAAAGGTCATCTAAAGATGCATGTACAAGAAACCAAGGAAAAAAGGCATTTGTTTACATCAATCACGTTCCACTTTATAATCCTTTAACGAAAATGTCTTATATATGAGTATATGACCATCTGATTATGTTAGATATTACTTATCTAAAAAAGTATCTCAACTTTTAAAGTATAATTGGACAACACGTAGAAATTTCATTGGTTGTATGATACAATGTATATATATATATATACGACAGATGGTACATCCACGTAGACATGCATGTATAGCCAATCGACACTATAAATACATGGTACATCTATATAACGTAATATGTAAATGGCGTTTCATTTACTATACTAAGTTGTTTGAGTTTCACTAAAGGAGATGGAAAAGAACTAATAAGTAGGTTAAAACCCAATCCTTTCCAAATGTTATCTTGAGGATGGAAATATGAAATAACGTAACCTCTAGTTTGCTCTAGAGTCTAGATCATTATTCTACTCTACTTCATTCACTGCAAGGGAGTGAACAGATTGATTGCCAGCCATTGGTATGGAATCACAAAAGTGACAATTATCATTGAGAGATATAGAAGCCATATTAATTTACCTTCGATCGACCGATCACTTGTTCGATACAATAGCTTGAGAGATATGATTATCATCGAGTACTAAGAAGGTTCATACTTGATACTCTACCAGCACTTCGCATCTAAAGCTGATCATGGACTGGGTCGGGCCGGGCTTTTTTCGGCCAATTATCAAATCCTAAACCCGAAAATTCGGGCCAATTCGGGTTTTTTGGGCTTTTTCGGGCCAATATTTTTTTTGCTATTTAGACGGTTTGGGGCTATTATTGACCATTTTGGGTTTTAAATTTAAATACAATTATAAAAATCTTTTTAAATTAATAACTTATTATCAAAT
>CAAKMY010063459.1:25934-41277 GCA_901111285.1 Corrigiola litoralis
TGGTTGACGATAAAAAAAAAAAAAGTAAGAAAAAAGACAATAAAAGTAAAATATCGGGCTTTTTTGGGTTTTTTGGGGCTTTTTTCGGGCCATAAGCAACGCCCAAACCCAGCCCGAAAAAATATTGGGCTTTTATTGTAGGCCCGAAATTGGGCTTCGGGCCGCATTTCAAGGCCCAAACTCCTCTATTCGCATCCAACATATAGCAGTAAAGGTAGAGGAGCAACTTGTTATGTTTCGGCGGAGCCATAAATAAAGAAGATGGGGTCAAATGTTTCCACTTTCAAAAATCAACAATGTGATAGTGTATAAATATATCTTTGAAGTTGTGATTTGTATCAAATTTGTGTTATATAGATGAGTCCAAATACTGTATTTTAGCAAGTTTTTGACTTCATTTGATTCGGTTTTCATAATTTCGTTGTTGAGCATCTTGCCAAATGCCAACTTGTGTACTTCAAATAATATCGGTGCATAG
Organism: Corrigiola litoralis; assembly: GCA_901111285.1. NCBI lineage: Eukaryota > Viridiplantae > Streptophyta > Magnoliopsida > Caryophyllales > Caryophyllaceae > Corrigiola > Corrigiola litoralis. The sequence goes on from CAAKMY010063459.1 coordinate 26,413, forward strand.
TTGAAGGAGTAATATTCAGATAAAGGAACATACACGCTTTAGACCTTTGCAAATATCTAGAGTCGTCTAAAGTCTAAACGAGCCACAACATAGCAAAGAACTCTTTAAGTATAGCAACTTATTAATCATTGGCAAAGGTGATTTATTCAATCAAATCATGATCTACACTTTACAACCATGGTAGTGGAATTTTCATCGTTGACAGTTATGATTATTGCTAATAAAGAGTGTTTAATAGATGATGCTAACCAATTTGTATACTTCTAAAAGAAAGATTGAAATGCATGGTGGACGTAGATCACGTGGAAATCCATAATGTCGACCTGGACACATGTAGGAAAGTTCTCTATGTCACATCACCAACTGTTTCCGTTGGGAAAGGTTGAAGGAGATATACATGCCAATAAAACGATATGACGTGAAGTTCTTTTTCTTTTCATATACTTCAATAAAGTTTCTATCACATTGTTAATGTATTATTCGTGTTGGATATTGATCTGAAAGCCGACCTTTCTAATTTTGTTTTTGCTTTCTTTAGTATTACGATTTTATCCATTCTTTTCGGAATTTAGTAAACATATCCGAATGACGGCCACAGGGCCATCGGAACTACATATGGAAGCTTTTAACATTAGGGGTTTGTGGAAACATGTTAGATGAGTTCATCTGCTACAAGTTCTAGAAGGTAGTTTTGTCGTGTTTCGTGAGGCACTCTTTGAGATTAAGGATTTTAGGAATTATGTAAGGAAAGTAATCGAATTGTGTCAATAGTTTATTTGTTGTATGAGAAGTGTATATAAAGTGGCCGATAAAAATCGAACCCCCAACCTCATGATGGTTCGGATAAGAGAGTTTTAACCACTTAAGTTGATTCTTTTCTTAAATGATGTTAATGGTCAAGTGTATAAAGTTCAATTTATGTAGGAAAATGGAGTATGTAACGGATTTCATTACACAATTTTTGCCTTTTTCATTATATATGAGGAATATGAATAAGATATCCTTATTTCATTCAAACGACAACTTTTTATTTTACAAATATATATTAGACAATATATGTTGAAACTAATGAAGCATAAGTCCGGTAGAATTGTGTTGAAGTAAACTTTTAGGATATCAAGTTTGCATGTCCAATATTGCCTCAAGTAACTCCGCCCCTTTCGTTATGAGTGTCAAGGAAGAAATGCTTCATAGTTACTCCCTTCATTTCTATTTATTCTTCATAGAGAGTGTTTTCACGTTTGTCAATGTATATTTTATGTGCTAAATAACTTTAGTACTATGTTAGTAAAAATTATAAAAATTTGATATTCTTAATCTACTTATTAAGATAAATCAAACAAGATCCCACATGATCATATTTTACCTTATTTATAAAAAGAAATCTATTAACAATCTATACTTGTGAATAGTGTCACAAAACAAATTAGGAAGAATAAATTGATCTGGAGAGAGTAATTGATTGACCATCCCCAGAAGAATACATGAATGAAATAGTTAGAAACCATTCACAATGTAGGTACAAACAAGAATGAGTTGGAAATTGGAATAACGATCTACTTACAAGATAATTCATAAATATATTGACCTGAGATTGAAACAGACATCCAATTTTGATGAAAATGCCGAGTATTAATGATAAAATGTATTAGATTGATTCGGGAGTGATATGTCACTCTATTATTTAGATATATATATAAGAGTGGAAAAACCAACTATGTTTGTAATTTTTTTTTATTGATTTTTATTTAAATTTTAATGAAATGTTATGTTCATTGTTGTTCTAAGTAACGTGGTAATCTCTTTCTTGAAGTTGATGGCTTGATGCCATTAAGGATATATGAATGACAACCGACAAAACATAGCTACACCGAACAGGCGAACATGGTCAAAGCAACTTCATAAGCGTGCGGCCCAGTAACTTGGATGGCCCACCAGCAGTCAGATCCCATGTCTACAAACAGTGGGCCGACACCAAACTGAAATGTAAACATGACTGGTAATTACTACAGTAACTGCTATGTTCTGATGCGTGTAAGTCTAATAAGGTGGGACTGTCTGATAGTCAACCAACGACTGCCCTTGTTACTGACCCTGGACTGTACTCCTCAGTCAACACTGACTGAATGCAAACTAAACAAATAAAGCGTCCACCTCCAATTCATCTCTTTTCTTCCAACTTCCAAGATCATTACCATGGCAATTATATGGCACCACCGCACCACCCTACACAAAAATGAGAAATGAAATGTTCACAAGGCATGTTTGGTAAATAACTTTTCGGTTGGCTTTTGGTTTTTGGCTTTTGGTTTTTAAGCCAGTTTTCAAAAAGTTGCTCAGCGCAACTTCTCCTATTTGCTTTTGACTTTTATTCTAATTTTATAACTAAAAAGACAATTAATTCCAACTAATTTTATCAATTACTTATCATCCCATCCAACCAAAATAGCCAATCATTTCAGCCGGTCAATACAACCAATTTATTCCAGTCGGTCAAAAAAGTCGACAATTCCAACCAACAGCTAATTACCAAACATGACCAAAGGCAACGAGAAAAGGCATATACAACAATTTTAATTAACATATTGTAAACACTAAAGAATATGGGGTTAAGATTATGTATTGTTGCACACTTGTTATTTGTCTTAGAATATATTTATTAATGATAAAATGTATATTAACTTGATGCAGTACAAAAATTTAACAAACTACATAAGAAGCTCTTAGCTAGTGATATTAATATTACTCCTTATTGGATTAGAATCTCGCACCAGGATGTTTAAAGACAATAATAAAATGTCAAAAGTGGGATGAGAAAAATTCTTAAATCCAACGTAACATTACATATGGCAACTACTAAATAATAATCAATGAGTGATATGAATGAATAAATGGTGAGTCTTAAATTATTTAAGTTAATGCATGATGAATTATTTTGAAGTGTAATATGGTAAAAAGTTAATCAACAATGTTGATATTAGCCATTAAACTATAACAATCAAATAGGCAATAAAATGTAGCTAACTGATAACATGAATTGAAACAATAATGTTGCAAAATTATCAACAACTTGTTTCATGGTATATATATGTTTAGATTTTGATTTAATAATTTAAGAAGTCAATGAATTGAATGGTAAAGACCGAGGTGTTGTGAAGGATATGTTATAGATTCGAATCCCTCCTCTCATTTGTAATTATGGTGAATGATATTGTACCTTGTTGCATTGTGTTTTGAGTTTTTGAGTTGAAACAAAGTGGGAGAGGGAAATCAAGCCTGTAAGCTTATACTTATACCACCTTAGCCTTTATTATTAGGTCAACACCTTATTAGAACTTATCTCTCTTAGTTTTGATGTGTATATGAGTATATACTATATAGTCTATAACTTCATATCCTTAACGTACAATGTGATCATGATATAGTTATTGCTTGGGTCTTAAGCTCTTAAAAATCAGATTAATCTATTCGTTGAGACAGTCTTTTACAAGATAGATGTCTTCAATACGAATCATGGAAACTCCCTCTCACCAAAAGTGAAATAGCATGAATTTTTCAAATTTAAGTCCGTAACACAGTACACTTACATGAAAGGACCTATTAGAAAGAAAAAAGCATTTTTGTATGGCGGGGGTATTGTGAGATATTACCTCCATTCCAAATTAAACTTCCTACTTGTCTTTAGCACGTATGCCGATGCATATTCTATATGCTAAATATCTCTAGTTACATATTTGTAAAAATTATAAGAGATTGATGTTCTTAATATACTCATTATGACAAATCAAACAAGATCTCACATGACTATATTTTTCCTTATATATTGAAAACAATTATGAAATCAAGTTTTACTCATGAATAGTGTCAAAAAAGGAAGTAAGAAGTTTAATTTGGAATAGAGGAAGTACAAAATTATTCCGAACAGTCGAGATTTAAGAGTGATAGGAATCATGGTTGCAGATATCAAAGGGGCGAATGATAAAGTATTCGCAATGAACGGACTCCCAAGTCCACTCACAGTCTCTTTTTTCTTTTCTTTTTTGTGTCCTTCAAACTATTCCCAGACTCCTCTCACTGTACCCCACCCCCTTTCTTTTCTCTTAAGATTTCATTCTCAGGTCACCCACCCACTCCACCATCTACTGATGCACCAACCCCCTGAACCACCATCCTCCCCGCCAACGCCCAACACAACCCGCGTCCTCACCACCAACACCCGGCACAACCCTCGTCCTCATCACCAACGCCCAGTACAACCCATTGAACCACCGTCCTCATCACCAACGCCACACAACCCCCTGAATCACCGTCCTCGTCTTGGACGTGGTGGATAGTATGTTTGTGCACAGTTGATAGTATAAATGTGCTCTCTTGATAGTATAAGGTGCACTCTTGATAGTATCAAGGTGCATAAATGATGGTATGTGAGGAAAGTAGTGGTTGCAGGTTTGTGAGAGAAAAGTGGTGGTTTTGGTAACTTCGTGGACTTGATTGTGGTTGGTTGGGTGGTGGTTGAGTCGTCGTTGTAGTGGGGCTTGGTGTCAAGTGGTGGGTTTTGTGATGGTTGATGACGGTTGGTGGTGTTAAACTGCAAAGGGGTAAAAAAAAAAAAAACTGAAGACAAAAAATTCCACTCGCTATGATGACTGTATCAACCCTCTATCAAAGGCATGCTTGGGAAACAAATTTCTTGGTATGATCACATTTATTTACTTCATTACTAGGTCTTGTACATATTGACATATTCTATTTGACAAAATAACAATACAATACAAAGATTTTGGACTGAATATTCAGTTTGGTGATGTTGTCGAAACATGGAAGTTTAGTGAAATTAAGAGAATATAAATGAGAGCATTACAATGAGACGGGTGTCTTGCTCTTGCTGATGACTGATTAACTATTTTTATGGACACGTTACGGAGGGATGCACCGGTCGTTTATTCCTTACAAGCCGATTCTGTCATGTGAACTTGTTTTTTAATCCTATGATAATTATTAGCAGGATCCAATAATCAATAGAAAGTGCATGTATTGAGATTCCGCCGACCTTGGCAGACAGACAGCAGTTAGTGACCAATTATTTGCGCCTCTCTCAACTTCTGTGGTTCATCTACATTCTTGAGTCTTGGTAGTTGGTACCACTCGTCCATGAACTACGTGGACATAGAAATGTAGAATCACAAATTAGTAGTGATCGAATACCACCTAGTATGTGCATACTATGTCTTCTCTTAATTAAGTTGGTCGCATTAGAATATTAAGTATACCAAAGTTCAAAACAAACGGAGAAGTTGGAAAATGGAAAATTTATAGTTCATAATCGATGAGGTGCAATATCAAGTCCTAAATAATATAAATTAGAAAAAAATTGACTTATTTATAAAATAATATAAACTTTATTAATATGAAGCCGTTTGAAAAGGAACCTAAGAGCAAATTTGTGAGAACCTATTATACTCAGTCGAAGAATATAGAGTGAGAGTCCGAGGGAGTACTTTGTGCAACGAATTACGATAAATTGTATAAATTGAAGAGAGCATAATAAGCAAAATTCTACATGTATGAGTTATGTATAGCAGTATAGGCTATTTTCCATTGTAAACTAAAAATATAGACTATTTAAAATCAAAATTGCATATTTTTGAATGGACTCATCACTCATCATTCATCAACGTTCATTTACTAAGGCTCTGTTTGGTTTGGGGGAAAATGTCAAAAGGAAAATGATTTTCTTAGTTTTCCTTTGTTTGGTTTGGACAGGAAAAATGAAGTTGAAAATTTGGGAGGAATATCATTTTCCTCATAGTTAGACTTATTTTCCTTTCCAAAACATTGAATGCACATTTTTCTCATTTCTCTCTCTTCTCCCATAGCCCCACCTACCCCTCTCTCTCCTCCCTCCTCCCTCCTTTTTTCTATTTTCTTTGTTTTCTCTTCATAATTTCCCTTGTACAACCAAACAAGAAAAAATAAATTATGAACTCAATTTTCTCATGGAAAATGATTTCTATACAAGATAATTTTTTCAAGAAAATAAACTTGCGCCAAACCAAATGGAGCCTAAGGGTATTGACTGTTGAGTATTGACACGAGGAAAAAGCACATGTGTGTTGTTGGGGGATAAGCCCTACACATCGCATGCATCCAGAATCATCGGTCATCACAATGGTATCTAAGTGTAACTTTGGAGGTGTGGAGGCTGCAGCCTACTTCCTACTATCTACTGCTTGTAAAAGGCTAAAGTAGCGGGACATGGCACCTTGTCATTTATTCTGATTTGATGCCATATTAGCGAAATTACTCTATTTTAGGCCGTAGCCGTCCACAACTGAATTAACTAACCTTTATTTCATTATTTTATCTCTTGAGATCTATACATATCATATGTAGTATAATCGAAGTTCCTAGATACGAGAGTCCAGTCCGATGTACCATTGAAAATTAAATGGTGGTTGTTTCTTGTTGGGTGGACAGAGAACATTTCATGAACTGCGTAAGAAATAAGAAAACTAGAAGTAGTTTATGGTTTATTATAGTTCACATGAAGTATAAACGGATCTATGTAGTTATTGGCCTATTGTAAAGTATCTCTGCTTTCTAGAGATTATTCTTTAATACGACTACTTTTGTTGCTAGAGTTATGCTCTTATGCCCCATGAGTCTCTTCTTTTACCCCAAACTATTGTTCGATCTTTTACATACTTGAAGGAAGTATTTGTTTACGTCATAGATAAGATTATGAAATAAAAAATAAGCAGATTAATAAGATACAGGGTTGTAATTGCATTCTCTATATTATATGTTTGGCTTAATGTAACTATAAGATCACGTAACCTCATTTCTCATTTATATTACTTAGATTACCGAATATTGAGTAAATAGACAAACTTGAGACAGAATAACTAGAAAAAAGAAGAAGAAAGATGACTACATACATACGTATGGTACGTGTAAACAATGTCTCATGAATACATCACGTAAATAAACTAATCATCATCTCAAATAAATTATCTCGATTTTCTAGCTAATTACTCCTCCATCCAACAATCGGAATATCCATGTTCTTGTTATGAATGGAAAATTAAAAGGGAAACAAAAAGGAGACTAGAGTATGACATAGGCGGATGTATTAAATATAAAACTTGTGTATGTGGACTAGGTAAAATAAAGAGAACAACGTAACTGTAAACCTAAAAGGCTAAATTGAAAATGTAAAGAACTCCACTTAAACATAATTTTATATATAAAGGAAAAACGTCTACACCCACCGGATGTCTAGATGGTTACCATTTTGGTAGCCACTACCGACAAAATTTATCTTTTTTTAAGGTCAACAAATTATGTGAGAGTTGAGGGTAACTACCAATATTGTAACCACCCGTTGAGTCTTTATTATCTCCCGTAGTTAAATATTGCTCGAGAAAAAGAGGTTTCAATAATCTAAAAAAAGGACTTTTTACCAAATGGCCTTTTTGATACTTTTCTCAAAACTATGTTTTAAAATGGCCGATGTCAATTACCAAACTTCCTCATCCTCTGAAGATCGTTATTTGACAATCTTTTTGTAACCTGCAACCATAATTTTTTTAACTTGTGCAACCACATCCTTTGGATGATATATATGATTTGGTTTCCATTACAAAAAGATAATTATAAGATGGCTATGTTTTATGATTACAAAAAGATAATTATTGGCCATTACAAAAAATAGTTTTGAGGATTGAGTATTTTGCAGAATAGTTTTGTCAATATAACCATTTTGGTAAAAGTCCATAAAATACTAACAAAAGAGTCTACAACTAAAAACTAATAGATGTATTTTAGCTGCGAACACTTTGAAGTTCAATTTCATAATGTATTTTGGCACTATCACACACTCACACTGAGTAGTCGAGCAGACAATAAGACAATGATACTTTTCTCAATTACAAAAGAAAAAACTCCAATCAAGCGACTCAACATACAAGACCCTTTTTTTTTTTACGCTTCTTTTCATTGTACATTAGTTAGTTGAAGTCTTGGATATGCGTATGCCATTAGCTCCTTGAATACATGAAGGTTGATTCTAACTTTTACTTCACCAAATTTAATTTCAAAAGTGTTCACATATAAAAATTGCATAGAAACAGTTATGTACTACTCTACATACTTTTTTTTTTCAATTGGGAAATGTTCAATACCATATTATGTATTGGGCTGGTGAACATCTTTGAAAGTAAGTAAACCTTATATATAATGATGATTGTTAAATGTGACTAGTATTTGATGTTTGTACGTCATATTTCAGTTTTCTTTTTTCATTGAGATAAATTATTTATAATAATTATACATACTGCTCCAATTGAAAATCAAAAATAAATCGAAACAACTTATACAAGGTTCGTTATGAATGTATGATTGATTTTGTCGTGCATCTTCTAGAATGAAGGTTTAGCATGAATGTATTCTAGTTGTTTAATCATTGAGCAATAATCAACTGCTTGTAACTTGTAAGAGATAGTTTCATAATGCGGTTCACATTCTAAACATTATCAAATTAATATACTCATGTTTGGAACGAACTATAATGAATGAAGAGGCATAACTTCAAAGTTCCACCAAACAAAAAAGTTCAACAAAGGAGCCACTGATTTAGGCACAGAATACGGCATCTCCTCTTAGTTATTGAAGAAAAATATTATCATAGGGCAGATGTGACTTCATTGCTTTCTTTATAATCTTCTTTGGTACTCCACTACTCCAGCTCTTCTCCAAATACAGCATTACCAAACACTTGTAGCTATAAGCATCTTCCTCAACTTATTGATTTTTCGCTCCTTCGAGAACAAGAAGAAGATCACCAAGAATAAAGAAAAACAACACAACACGAAACATTATCAAGGGTACCTCTCTAGCATAAGCTGGCGACATGAAGTATTCCGAAAACAATGACCATATAGTTTAGATGGTCTTGATCCTCAATTATTTTCTCATATAAACCTCATCCCTATTCTCTTCATGAACTCCATTGAATTTCAATTTCCTTTTAGTTACTTGTTGAGTTCTTTACGGTTAGTTTCAATTTTTTTTTTGTATATCTCAATTCCATTTAGTATTTGGTTACATTTTTTGTAACAATTTACAGTAAGTTTCATTTTCTTTCAATTTAATTCAACGAGTTTCACCCGGAAAGAATATGACTCGAAAATTTTCAGATAAATGTAGGTCAATTTTATAACCATTCATTTTAAGGAAAATTCGTTTATGTTTGTAATATATATTTTACATGAATCCTTGAAGAGCATACCTCAATATTTTGTCACACATTCACACATAATGATAGATTAATGAGCATTAGTCTTCTATTATTTTCAGTACTTGATTTGATGTATCATGCTCATATATATGTCCTCCAAAATTTCAATGCCTTTGGACTTAGGAGTTGGCAGCAGGTCTTCAGCCAGTAAAATCATCCAGTTAAGCTGGTACAAGAAAATAGTAACAATATAACTTTAGGAAAATCACATTTAACCATAATGACATTGCCTTTCCCCCAAATATTGGTCAAATCTGGTACTCCGTACTATGTTGTTCCTTAGCTATGATGGGAAACTCACATTGAGGTGCAGTAAAATCCAAATGTCGTAAAAATGACAAGGTATCTCATTACGAAAGGTAAGATACCATGAGCTTAAAGACGAATTTGTACCAAATATCTCATTCAAGACATGCCCTGCGCCTCTGACCAACCTCTCTCAGTCCATCCTTTTGCCTTGTGTACAGCTTTATGCACAGGCCTCTACCCCGAAAGTCTGTGCTGATAAGCCAATTTTGGCTAAAGAGCTAGGGAGTATAGCAAAACCCAGTCAGATAAATTAGCTCCCAATTAAGTTATGCTGTGTTGTGTTATGTTTTGCAGAGTACAGTAGAGATCGATTTACTTTCATTTTTAGAACCATATATTAGGCCAGGTGGCTTCTTCTTGCTAGTTGCTCCACGTTGTTTTTATGGGTTTGATACACTTCAAAGTAGCCTTTGCTGCCTTGACACCTCCTCCGTATTCCCCCTCCATCTGCTTATAATATTACTTCACCAGATAGCTGCAGCCTGCAGGAGTTCCATAAATAAAAACAAACTGTAGAAGTACCATGCATACAATTTCGAGGATAAGGTTTGGTTTCATTTTCTCACCTTTCAAGTCAATTTGTGATTTGAACTTCTCCAATGGTAGTCAAGTCTTTGTGTTACTTTGCAGTTTGCACGACCACCCATAAGTAGAGTCTACTATATTCTTCTAATAGTAAAATCTTAAATGAAACAACATGTAAATTATTGCGATGATGTTAACATACGAATATAACATGTTTTGCAAGTGATTAAAAGCTTTCTTGACGAGAATATGTATGTCATACTTTTTCATATACAATGAACTGTAATAAGAAAAATAGTTGTTTGACCCTCCGATGCTTATCACCATTTGACGGGTGTCTCTTTTGTGGAAACTTGGGTAAAATGTTGTTGTATAAGGAATTATAAGTTAACATAGCCCTAAAAAACAGAGCACCATGCGTCCTTAAGAATAAGTTGTGGTTACATATTTGAAGTGAAAAGTATTCCTCTAACCCCTTTTCTATCAACAAAATGATCAGGTAATATATTCCTACATGTGCGAACATGATCCTGTGTCTGATGGCGCTTACATCCGCGAACAAGATCGAAGGCTAAGAAGTCTTAATGATGATTGTTTTCTAAAAATAACGAAAAAATTGATAAAAACTATATGTAAGTTTGTCGAATTTTAAAACTACCACCTTTTAAAAATTTCAGTCAAAAATTTGCGTTTTTTCAAGTGATTTATGGCCAAAAAAATATTTTCTAAAGATTCCAACTTTCATACTTGAACCGAATTTTAGGGATAATAACCAATCGAAAGTCTAAAATATTCATCCACTCTTGTATTGTTCTTCTATGTTCTTACTCAACGTCCATTTATAGGTCATCTTACCACTTCATTTCATTTATTTGGAGCCTTTTAAGTTTAAGGCCAATACCTAAGAATATCATTTAACGTAACTTGCTTTATATGGAATAAAAGATTTAGAGGGTTTATATTCAAGATACGGCTTTAGAACTCATACATATAAGAATGAAAGAAGAAATTTTCCCTATTAAAGGTACTAATGACTAATGAGTGTCAATCAGAATACTGATACTTTAATCAACTTGCAGGATAATCCAATGATGACGATCATGAAAAAGCAAAATATTGCTACATTGAGTATACTAAGAAAAAAATTATTCTCCTGGAGTGGAGGTTTAGTAATTAGTATACTTAAGGTAAGTACAACTACTCAATGCCTTAATACTTTAATAGGGTGGTTTCTTTCTAAGTAGCTTCTAAGTATGCTTCCACCACCACTTGGCCTTGCACCATAACAAGACATTTGGCGGTAGTTAACAATACTTCTCACTTTTCTTAGAATCTTATATCTTATATATATATATATATAAAAGCGGGTAGACAATCTATAGATTGACACGTGTCATATTCACATAAATACTATAATAATAATAATAATTAATATGAGTGTTATTATTCAATATGCTTATAGTAATAAATAGTTGGGATGTAATAATGACTTAGTATATTGATTACGATAATAAAGAAGAGTGTTTTATTCAATGAACACATAATAATGAACGTGGACATGCATTAATGCCTATTTTGAAGAATTGAAAGCTTATTTATAATAGAATTGGGGTAGACACTACAATATGCAACATGAACTTCTACAAAAGTTTTATAAAATTTGTGGTTAAGAAAACATGTGGTTCTCACGTGACATGTATGTAGCCACCCTTTGCTTATACTAAATTTATACTTACTATGCAATGTTGATTTATACTTCACTATGGTTGATTAATAAAGTTGTATTTGGAGTATACTCATTATGGTTGATTAATGTAGTTGTACTCAATAGTTAATGTACATTTTATAAATAAGGTTAGTATACTCACTATAGTTAGTAAATAATGTTATGCGAAATTTAATATATACATTATGCACACTATGGTTAATTAACACATGAGATATCCACCTTTGGATATTTAAACATCTATGTAGTCGGACACGTGGTATGTAAACACCATATGGAGTATACTTACTATAGTTTAATAAAATTATACGTAATTTTAGAGGGTCAGACACCATGTAGTTGGACACGTGGTATGTAGACACCTTATAGGGTATACTCACTATAGTTTGATAGAATTATACATAGTAATTTTAATAGGTTAGACACCGTGTAGTTGGATATGTGGTATGTAGACACCCTATGGAGTATACTCACTATAGTTTAATAAAATTATACGGAGTAATTTTAAAGGGTTAGGCACCATGTAGTTGGACATGTGGTATGTAGACACCTTATGGAGTATACTCACTATAGTTTAATAAAGTTTTACATAGTAATTTTAGTAGGTTAGACACCTGTAGTTGGACATGTGGTATGTAGACACCCTATGGATCAGAGTATACTCACTATAGTTTAATAAAATTATACAGAGTAATTTTAGAGGGTCAAACACCTTGTAGTTGGACATGTGGTATGTAGACACCCTATAGTTAGAATTGATGTCAGGTGTCATAGCTCATACAATAAGTAGTAGTTTTGCGACTAAACTACTAGATAATACGATATAAAAATATTGTAGAGAATGTACAACCTGACCGCGCGAAGCACGGGTTGCTACCTAGTATTTAATAAGAGTATATAGTTATAGAGTACAAATACACAAGGATTAAGTTTTCACAGCGTACAACGTTAAGGTAGTGGAAAGATCAGGGACAATAATTATGAGTTTATATGACCCCTTAATCTAACTTTATGTCTGTACGGCACTAACCAAACAAGTGGATTAACAAAGAATGTTAGAGCTTAGTACAACTGTACTAGTAATTAAGTAACCGCTTCACATAATGTAGCCTACATAAAATTTGAAGGCACTCTAGTTCTTCCACCATTACCATAACACACAACACAAACCCCTCTCAAGTTGAATTATAGTAGTATATTTAATCACTAGTAGAACGATTAGTGAGCGTGCTATATATGTAAAGCAAACAATACCCCTGCATTATAAGTGAAGACCAGTGGTATTGACCGATACCGCAGCACATTGCAAGGGAGGCACGTAGAAGAGAAGCTGGTTTTGGATAACATGGGGCAGGAGCAGTAATCAGGATTTGGCTTAAGGCCTCAAAGGGACCCATGTTTTACACATTAGAACACGCGGGCCGCGTCTATTTTAGTACGAACTAACTCAATAAGTAATGTTTTGTTAGTAAGTACGCAGTAATTGGCCGGGGTAAGACCGCTAGAGCCAAAAGAGCACCAATATTTATACAGTAGACCTGGAGATACATACAAATATACAATGTTAATTATGCCCTTTTATCAAAATGATTTTCACATATAAGTAAAGGGACAAAAGAAAACTGTTTTGGCAAATAACCGTTCTCTTTGTATTCCCAAAGAGAACGATTATTGTTCAAAACCCCATTTTTGTGTTAAGAGTGGTTTTCAGCAACCACTTTCTTATGTATAAGAAACCGTTGATGGAGCGCGGTCAAAACCGTTTGCTTTGGCCTTTAAAACCGTTTTCTTTGAGCGTTTTGGTAGTAGTGATAGTTCAAACTTTAAATAATTAGTCTCACGTTACTCATAAGGAGTATAAGGTTATGAGTAGACCTGTTCAACATGACGAGTCTAGAGCCAAGTGGGACCAATCAAAAGGGACGGGATTGTCATTACAAATTAAGTGTGAGGCAAAAAGGGATGGGTTGTTGCGGGTCACAACTTGTTCATGCTTTTTAAACATGACCTAGACTGGCTAATACCCTTTGCATGTGATCCGTTAGTGGCTCGTCTAATAAATACACATGCTGGTTGCACCATACTTTAAGCTAGACAAGTCACACCTCAATAAGGAGGACTCGCCCCACTAATTAGGTTTAATTATGAGTATTGATAAAAAAAAAGTATTGAAGAATTAGTCTGAGAATGTACACTTTCTTTTCTTAACATAACATTAGTGTGTAAGTGTTAGTTTAGAATAAAGAATGTTTATTATTAATTTTATGTAGGTGGAAAGGACCCTTGTCGAGTCATGACCATTTTAGACTAATAGCCTGTTCTCTTCAGCCGAAACTCGCAGAGATACACCGAACTGAACGAGAAGGAACGAGAGAGAACTAGAGATAATTGAAAGAAACATGAAGGAACTGTAGAGGATTGGAAGGAACTGGAGTGGATTAAACGAATCGAGTAGAAGGAATTAGAGAGAATTGGAAAAAATTGAAAAAAACTTGAAGTATCTGAAAAAAAAGAGAAGGAATTGAAAATTACTGAAGAAAACTAGAAGGATTTGAAACTCATAGAAATTCATATGAGTAAAACATGATCTATGTACAAACAAGTCAATCCTTATAAAATGGGAATTAAGGTGAAACTTTCCTCCAAAAGATTTAGTGGAATTCTACACCAAAAAGAAGTATTAATGTAATTTGAATTCGGTATCTGAATGTCATCAAATACAATCTCAATTACTAAGCTAAACACATGAATAGAGCTGTCAAATTTCGATCCGACCTGTTGACCCGACCCATATCGACCCGAAAAGTTAGGGTCATGAACACTAATTTTCGACCCGGAACCCGGTTCAACCCGAACTCGAAAAACCCGAGACTTTTAGGGTTAGGGTCAGGGTTTAACCCGACCGACCCGAATGGACCCGAAGTTTGTTTAAAAGATGCATTGGAATGAATTAAATGGTAAGGAAAAACAATATTTGAAATAAAAAAATCAATACAAACCACTAAAT
>CAAKMY010063460.1:0-20316 GCA_901111285.1 Corrigiola litoralis
AAATAAAGAAACGGAGGAAGTACTACACTAGGCCACGTTTTTCTTACTAAGGGCGTGTTTGGCAAAATCGACTGAAAAGGTCCCTGAAAACTGAAAAGGTGACTGGAATTTTTTTTCAGGTTATCCAAGTAGCTTATTTTTTCAGTTAACTTAAATATATTTCAGGTTGTGTTACCAAACAACCTCAAAATTTAAGGTGACTGAAATCTTGGTCAAATAAGATAGACTACTCAACAAACACACCCTTATTATGGGTTTTTAAGTTGTTTAGTCATATTGTGTGTTTTGTATGGTTTGTTAGTTTTAGTTTAGTTTTCCTTGTTTTAGGTTGTCTTGTTGATGTTTGTTGGGAGTATGTCAATTTTCAATTGCCAAAGCAACCGTCAAACCAGGATAAAGCATGTGATGTGAAGGGAAAAAAAAAAGTATGACCAATGCAAACCAGATTAGGATAGGACTGGATGATCATGCTAGATTGTCACATTGTTGCTGAAGCCTACAATGACTGGCATATGATCATTTGAATTTGCATATCCTGTTAGTTGTGTGATGTCTAATTTGGGTTTTTGAAATACTAACACGACAGTTTGAGTACTTAGTCTATTTGTTGATATTTGCTCTCTGTTCTATTTCTTAATTTCTAGCCATTTCTTTAGCTAGAATTCTGGCTTCTGGCTAAGCACTGAAGAGTGGACGTGCGCAATTATCCTACCATGCTACACGCCTACACTATTCGTGAGCTCTAGTAAACACAATCAACTAGTACACCATTAACACCAAGCAATGTTTCCAAGCTACAGGAGTTACAAAATTACAATGACACGCAACATTGCACAAATAGGAATCCAATTCCTATCATAGCAAACTATATCATGTATACTCAGTATCATCTTAGACCTTCACAAAAACCTAAAACATACACCATTACACGAGCTCATTATAAATCTCTCCCTACATAGTGACATTCACATTTAGACCTCTCCAAACCCAAATTCTCATTTAGACCTCTCCAAACCCAATCACGAGCACGACCCACACTAACCAACATTTCTCATTTACTCGTGATTACCCTTATAGGTCCCTAAGCTCCGACCCTCCCTTAACAAGCATTCAAAGTTGCGTACATCTGAACCTCTCCAACTTAACCGCAACCTTCCCTAAACAAGCATTTAAAGTTGCGTACATCTGAACCTGTCCAACTAAGCCGCGACCTTCCCCAAACAAGCATTCAAGTACCTCTCAAGAGCCAAATCAACCTCCTTAGCCAACCCAACCTCCCCAAACCTCTTAAACCCTCTACTCAAAACCTTAGCCACATACTCATCCACCTCAACCCCGGACCCGCCAACACCCCACCCACTCCTCTTCATAACCCGATAAATCCTGACCGTAGATTCCCTCCTCTCCCCACCAATCAACGCCCTTACCAACCTACTCAACCCCTTCCTATCCCCCCACCCAATCATCCCACCGTCCATCTCCAACTCCTCCATCAAACGGTCCACATCGCCCCACATGTCACTCCTCCCCAAGGCCAACACCAAGTCAGCGTACAGGGCCAAGTCTGGGGTGCTGTACCATGGCTCTGATCGGACGGTGGAGAACACTTTGAGGGCGAGGGTGCACTGGTCTTGCCGTAGGAGTTCGCGCAGGGTGGCTATGAGGTCGGCTTTTATGAGCCGTGAGAGGGTTTTAGTGAGGTGGGTGGGGTCCATTTGGGTGGTGTTGTGGTGGGCCCGCTTGAGGGATTGGACGGCTAGGATGGCTTCGGAGGAGAGGATGCGGCCTTTAAGGAGGGGCCCACGGTTGGACCGGGGCCCACAGTGGATGAGTGTGGGGGCACGTGAGGTGGGCGTGGGGAAAGGGTGAGGGTAGAGGGGGTGGTTCAGTGGTGGTGGGTGTAGGGTAGTTGCCATGGGGATGTGGTGTGGTGTGGTGTGAAAAATCAAAAATGATGTGTTTTTGGATAAGGGAAAGTGTTAAGTAGTGTGAGAGTGAGAAAAAAGGGGAAAAACGTCGACAGCAGGATTCGAACCTGCGCAGGCAAAGCCCAACAGATTTCGAGTCTGTCTCCTTAACCACTCGGACATATCGACAATTTTGATAATTAAACGAGTTTAACTTAATTAAATGTTTCGTTTTCGTTTTAATTTCTCAGCGAGGTCTTCTGCTAGGCTTTTACACTGCCGTTCAAAATTTAAAGGAGGAATCGATTAAATTAAGAAAAAAATATCAATAATCCAAATTTTGTACGTTATTTTAGTGATAAATCCCAACGATGAATAGTTTGAAAGTAATATATGTTTTGGGTCATTTTTTACGAGAATAGTTTCTTTGACCATGAATCTAAACTCCAAACCAAATTTTGACCCGAACTTCTCCATTTAATCTCTTCTCTTCACGACCTCCCCCCATCACAAAATTGCCCCTACCAACATCAACGAATCCCCTTCCTGCCAAAACCACATTCCAAATCCTTAATTCACCACCTACCAGCAACCCCCGCCCCGTCATCCACACTACTCAATCCAAAACAACCGCATCTACACCTTGTCATCATCAGCTCTTCCTCTCAAACACCACATGCCCCATCCCCCCAAAAACAACTCAACACCCACCTCCATTCACACCTCACATCAACCAAAAAATATTTTTTAAAAAAAGGACATTGAAATTTTGAAAACGTATCCAAAAAATATGGTTAACGAAACTATTCTTATAAAAATGACCCGAAGTACTTATTATTCTCGCATTATCCTAAGTTGGGATTATCACTAAAAGACCCCCAAAAGTTTGGAGTATTGGCATTAATTTTTCCTTTAATTAAGTCATGAACATTTTATGAGACCAAAATAATAATAGAACTCATAAAACGACTAATATCCATAAATCATTGCAAATAAGGCTAGATAAATAAGTGCCTTACATGTACACTTTTCTTAGTCTCATGTGTCATTTTTGTATGGATATGTACAATAAGTTGTCCAATAATATTAAATTTTGAAAGAATGAATAGTGGATAAAGTTTTATTTTTCATATAGTCAAAAACCAAGTTTTATATTCCAAAACCAATTGGGCTGAATTTTTATGAGGTCAAGCAAAGTTGAACCAAGGAACAAAGAGGTCTTCATGCAGGAGATAAGAGATGATAAAGACTGGTGCCCAAGAACTTGTAAGGGAAGTGATGAGTCTGCTAATGGAGGTTGTGAAAAGACAGAGGGCCTCTCCAAAAGATGCAATTTGAATTGTGAAGGGCAACGTAAATAAGTGGCAGATGACAACAATATGGAGCTTGATACTCATGGTGAAGTAATAGAAGTTAAAGAAGACAATAGTGAGGAGAAAAGAATGAAGGAAGGATACAATAGTGAGGAGGCGCATATATTACAGACCTTTTCAAAGTAATCTCTTTGACCCTCTTGGTTTGTTCATTTCACAATCCAATGTCGAGAACAATAATATAGAAACGTGGGTTGGGTCATTTAATGATGCCTTTGAAGCTAAAAAACACAAGCGGAGTGAAGGGCTCTATTTCAGATTTCGATGAACGAAATACATGCTTATTTTGAATAGGGAGGCTCTCGATATGTGGTGAATGAGAAAGGTCTATACTACCATGCTCGAGCAATAAGGTTCATATCTGTTTGCGTGGTGACTGGTGAGAGATGCATGGCGCACAATGTTAAATCGCAAACGATGCAACTAGGATATGGAGATAAATGTAGCTTAGGTGAGGGACAAATGAATGCATCCTATTCATATGGAGGTTGTACTCAGGAGGAGTTGGAAGGGTCGACAGTTGGTTCCGATTGTAATTATGAGAGTGGGCAATGTGACGCCGAGTTTGAAAACATGAGTGGTTTTTTTTTTTTCCTAATTAATGGTATCAAAATGTGAAAGTGGAGGTGTAGTAACAGCATGTCTAGTGAATTCTTTTCAACGGAAAGAGAGATAATCATGGTAGAGTCGTACTCGTTCAGCAGTTGGTCTAGTGTGGGAGACAAGTCTTTGAAGAGTAGAGATGATCGACAAAGGAAAGGTTCACTATCTTACAAAACTAATGAAGTTTTTTTTCAAGGAAAGAGAATAAGAAGAAACGAAAGTCTCGGTAATAAGTTTCATTGAGATCATGGCAATGCGAGCAAGAAAGCTAAGCAATGGGTGTGCTCAAGACCTCGCCTGGACAGCTTCTTTGGCTAGTCACTTTTAGTGTGTAGTTTCTATTTCCTCTGTGTGTTTCTTTTGTGTATTTCGTTTGTTTAAACCGTTGTAAAAAAAAACCTATTTTGCCCCTAATTGTTTTCTTTATGCGTACTAGTTTTTGTCCGATGACTAGTTATTTACAGATTGATATTAAGTAAATTCTATTATAGTCTACTTGTACAGTAATAATTCTATTATAGTCTATATAGGCGAAATTGATTGTTGTATGTCGTACAAACCTTGAAATTAATCTCCAACAATGATACCTGTATTTGTCAGCAAATTCATCAATGTTCTACTTTTTAATGTAAATAGTACATCAAGGTTAATTTATCATACAAAAAAACAATCAGTTGACAGTTTAAGGTGTTATTATTAGCTGTGATCATAATCCTAGGGAATTGGGGTTGGAAAACATGCCTTAATTAATTGAATTAAGTCAAATGGATTATACATAAAAGTGCCCAAACAAAATCTAACAATATCCGGACATGAACACAGTGGATGATTACTTTTGACTAGCATGACTCCAACTGATCAACTGAATCATCTTTGCTTCTGAAAGTGTTCAATGAGTTATGATTATGGACTACCAGTGTAACATTTTTAATTCTTCAAAATAATAATGTATACAAATATTAATGAAGTCCTTTGCTCCTGGACACTGTTCAAGTAGTTGACATGGTCATTGGATATGGGCAGCAATCGTCGGCCAATATAAGTCAGGGTGGTCAGATTAGCCAACTATAATTAGACCAAGATCAACTAAACCAAAGTCCAAGTCACCCCTTTAGTTCACTACTTCCGTTTAAGTCAATAATGATAACGCCGTTATGTCCCCCAACAACCATATATAATGATATCGCATGCATCTACACCGTCAGATCTCTAGACCCCATTGTCCACCGTTGGATCAATGCAGCACGCTAAATCAGCTTTTGTGCTACAGCATAATTACCGTAGATACTGGCGTGGGTTACATGAGATCAAGCTGTCAACTGCATCAAGTCAGGTGAAAATCTAATCAGTATATTTACTGCAAAAGAACCAAATAATTGATAATATATAGTAGTAGTAGTAGTAGAAGTATTGGTTTAAAGTAAACATAACTACTGATTCTTTGTCTATACTATTATGTCAAGAAACGAAATCATGATGGCTTGGACAGTTTTGTATTTTTTCTTGTTTGTTTGGCTGATGTTTGGACGGTTTGACTCTTTGAAGTTGTAGTCAGTAATATAGTAGGAAAATAGAGCCAGAAAAGGAGAACTTTGCATGTTGGATGTTAGTCCGTATTTAGTAGGATTAAAAATGTGAAACAAGTTAATAATGTCCTTGCTAATTTTGAGGTTAGGGCACCTTACAAACTTTAGTAACTTGAAATAGAAAAAGTGATTCTACATTGGAAACTTTTTGGCCCTAGCTAGTATAGCTAATACTAGTACTTAATTACTCAGTAGATATCGGCCATCTGCAAGTTGTATGATTTCATGGTCTTTCTTTTTTTTTTTTTTTATTAGCGAGTTAAACATTTGTTTCCTGACTAAAGTGCTTAGATCTTACATTCTTAATCCATCTATTTTTATCGAATATTTACTTTTGTATTTGATTATAGTACCATCTAGTAAAAATGGAGGAAGTACCATGCATGTATTTGATTAGACTAATTCCTATGAGCTTTTCCCCCTTTGGTTTAGACCAAGTTATACAAATACGGAGTAAATAGGATCATCAGTCTAAATATAATCAAATGTCTTATGATAAACAACGAGTCTAAATAAGTTTGAGCATGATTGTGGTTTTAAGTTTCTAGAGAAAAATTGACGTCTTGGCATACGAAGTATGAACGAAGTTTAGTCACATAAAATAATAATTACCGTTAGCAAGGGTTTAGCTAGCCTTACACACGCGAATTATAATAAAAATATAATGTCATAAATATCCAAAATTGTAATAGAATATCACAAATTATTCAAAAAGATGATATATTTTTAATTTGATTAAATAATTTCTCTAAAATCGAGTTAAAGTGGTCATTTTTCTGACAAATGATTACTTTAAGCTTAATAGTAATTATTGCAAGACTGTCTGATTTTAATTTAGAAACAAATGCTCTCATCCAAGACTTTTTCATGACATGTCAAAGAGAAAAAGGATCAATCAAACAATGTATAATGTTAGGAAGTTGATGCATAGTTGCCATTGGCTAGCACATAATCAATTTAACGTTTTGAATATGTATACGAACAGTAAACTTGCTTCTGTAACATGATGATAAAATGCTCAAAATGTGCTTTCATTTGCAATCTTAATCATACTACTCCGTATAACGTAGCAGCAAAATTGATGATAAGCGATGAACTTTCTCAAAGACAAAAAAAGGCATGAGTACTAGATTTCATACATACCCTTCTACCATCTTTAAGTCCTTGAAGTCTTGAACAGGTTATGTACCCCGAAGTACGTTACAACTTACAAATCCTTAAAAAATATACGAACATGAAAACATTTATGTTCTTGAACATGTTATATGTACTCTGCAATAATGAACAAAAATAAGAACATGAAAAATATCATTTTCTCCGCCGGGTAAACTGTGTTTTGTTTTGGGAAACCATGTTGTGTAACGTAAACCTCAAGTGTAATTTATGTATTTAGTACTTATCATAATACTCCCATTCTATTCAAGCACCAAACTCTATGCAATTCCATATGTGATAAAATATATTTGTGCTAAGTTAGCTTTTACTTTCCACTGCATGCATTTCTCTCATCTCAGACATCCAAAATCACTGCATCAAATGGTTCACATTATTTGATCAGAGTGATCAGAGAGACAACAAAAGGACACCCCTTCTCGAACCAGGAAAAGAAGAGAAACCAAAGCCCAGAAAAGCGGCCGTTCATTTCGCTGACTGCCTTCCATTTCTCTAGAGTTTTGGATTTATGTTGTCCTTCTTAAAATCCGTAAAATAACAAAAACATATTGGGTTCACCATGGTTTCATAATCTTTATCTAAATTTTCTGCGTTTCTTTTATCATGGTTTTGTTTTATCTTTCGTGTGCATGCAATTTTCTGGTGCATGGGGTATGCTAGTGATTCATTGATGCATTGCAAGCGTGTGATCTTGCTGGTGAATGTTGACGTTTGGAGGGGTGCTTTGGTGTGTTTTTGGAATCTGACAGAAATATTCATATGGCAAAAATCTCTAAGATACTAGATGGTACAATTATCTCTTTATTTTGTTTTTATTGGAAAATTTTTGTACTAGTATTTCAGAGCTCAATTGTTGTTATGTCACTCTCTACACACACATTATCGAGCTGTTACTTTCTCACTGTGAATTGGGTTAGCAGCACATTTTAGGAGGGTACTTTTAGTTAGTTGATACCATTATACTCCATTGACCTCTTTTTGCTTTGTTTTGGTAATATCAAGTTAGGCTTTTAATCGATCTGTCATATAAATGATGAAAGTGTGCACAATTTAGCAAAGATCCAGCAATTGTAAACTAGCAAAAGTAATGCAATGAATGGGTAATTCATGACAACAAAATCTCAACATTGCTATGCTGATCTTATTCTAATTAAGTTGTCCTACCAGCTTAAAAGAGTGGTCGTTAGACATGTAATGATTTTGCGAAAACCCACCATGTGTAGATTAGCAAAAGTAAACATTAGAGATTTAGAGGGGTTGACAACACATAATCTCTGTGTACCTTAACAGTATAAATGTACTACATTGCATTTTTCCATTTAATTTAATATCGCTACTAATACAATCAATAATTTCATGAAATCAATCTCTATATGGCTCATGCATACGGAGTTTCCACCCATTTTTAAGCACATCATTAGTTTGGTACTCCATATTCTTTCTAAAAGAAGGGAAATAGCCAAGATTATTCTTTTGGAAGGGTACTTTTCCTATTTAATTACCAAGAAAAACTAAAAGAGCTC
Organism: Corrigiola litoralis; assembly: GCA_901111285.1. Classification (NCBI taxonomy): domain Eukaryota; kingdom Viridiplantae; phylum Streptophyta; class Magnoliopsida; order Caryophyllales; family Caryophyllaceae; genus Corrigiola; species Corrigiola litoralis. Next base: position 8,166 of record CAAKMY010063460.1, read on the forward strand.
AATTGATTATGTATATTCCCTATTTTTTGTGAGGATTCTACTATAAGACGAATCATATAATCCCTATATTTACACCTCTACACCTCGTACCCAGTCTAAATTTTTATATACTATTGCTTATACTTTCTTGTGTCCAATTGAAGACGAAGATGATATCCTTATATTAAATGGTTCCTCTATTTTATGGTGTAGCATTACCAATACAAAATATCCTTTTACTCTATGAATATTTTGAAATTGTGAGCTGTTTATTTTGTTTTAACAACAATACTATAAAGTGGTGTACACACGGCAGTAAATTCTGTATGTTGTAGACTGTAGAGGTGGTAATCAAATGGTAGAAAGTGGTAAAGCAAGTGGTATAGGGAGAATAAACACAAAGATACACAAAAAGAAAAGAAAGAACCAAATACGGATAAAAAGGTATTTATGCCGGAAATTCTGCAGTAAGCTGTCGGTGCTAATTGTCTGCTAAATACTCCTTTAAAAGGGTGTTATACTTATAAACAAAGGAACAAACAAGACACTAAACTAATCCAAAAGAATATGCTAAAGTTGTTTTTATGATGATCAAAGGAACATTACTGTTCCTGTTCCCCCACTTTTTCCCTTTAAACATTTTCCCTTTTTTTTAATCATCATTTTACAGTTTACACCATAAATAAATATACAGAAAGGCCAAAGAAGGTTCTTTTTTTCTGCATCAAATCCAGTTCTTTAAGGGTGCATATATCTCATTATTCTTGTTCCACCCACATAACATTTAACATAATTTCACATACTTCAAAGTTGTTGTGTTGTGTTTCCTTTTTAAGCAAGGTGGTTCCAGTTTGTTACATGATTACATAGGCTACACAATGGAAAACTCTGAAAGTAAGCAACTTTGTGGTGCTAAGAGGAACACTGGTTTGAAAACTGAGCTGAGTCTTGGGTTGCCAGGGTGTGAGTCACCAGAAAGGAAAGGGTTTTGTGGGGTTACTATTTTTGGCAAGGATTTTGAGGAAAAGACTCAGTCTTTGGTGTACTGTTCTTCAGTTGGGGCTAAGAGGGGCTTTTCTGATGCTAGTCAGAAATGGGGTTTGTCTATAAATGGAGGATCTGAGAGTAAAGATGGTGTCTTGTACTCTCCTAGGGGTGATAAGAACTGTACTGCTCAGAAGTTGGTGCTTCTGAAAGAGGGGGCTGCTAAACCTGTTCAGGAGAAGGAACATGGGTCTCAGGTTTCTGTTGCTAATGAACTTGCTGGTGCTCCTGCTTCTAAGTGAGTCTTTTGCCACCTTTGCCACCATTTTAAGTTTTGTGTCAAAAGTATTTTTGTTCGTGCTACGTTTAGTACCTACCTAGAATTTATGAAATTCAGAAAGTATTGGGAGAGACTGTCATTTTCTTTATCATAAAAGTAGACGGAGCCATGCTGGCCCATATAAGGGATGTATATCTCTAATTTGATTTGCGCTTGCAGAATGCTTGAGTTAATTTAGCTTGTAGGAGCTCGTCTACTTTTATCATTAAAATAGACTGTCTTTTTAAAGTTTTTATGAAATTCTTTAGAATGCTACGATTGACATGTAAATTGCTACTCTGGTACTATGTCACTACCTTTTTTTTTTTTTTTGCTACTTTTATATGGCAACTGACTTAATAGCTGATAGTGTTTGGTCTTATAGAATTTCTGTTACCCTTGTTCTTGAATTATAGTCTTCATTACCTTGAACTGTGAATTGTGCAGTTCAGTTGTCATGTTGTTACTGTACTACCTGTATAAGGCTCCTGCCTAGGGTGGTACGGGGGTCGGATGTATGGAGCCTTACCTATACAATTAGCAAGGCAGTCAAGCAGCCTGGCCTGTACAATTGCAAACATGCTGTCCTGTTTTGTCAGAAATTTGGCTGTTTTAAATTGTTTTTCTGTTGTCCATGATGAGCCATCGTTCATGTTTCTTTGTACTACTTCTTAGTATTACTATCGCTAATAAAAGGATCTATGCTGATTCGGAAGTTAGTATTTGCGGGTGTTGATGGTACGGTGATATGTATTCAATACCGGAATAATGTGTTAAGAGGAAAACCAGATAACTTGAATTGGTGAAGCCTAGCCGCTTAGGGACATTTTGACATTTACTGCCTCCATGTGCCATGTAGAAACAGCAAATCTATTATGCCAGATGTAGTTTAGTCAGGATGCCTGATTGTCTCGGTTCAATGAGTTTTCTTTTCACTTCTGGTGTATTTTGGTTTGAGTCTGCACCTTATTTGATACTTGGAGCTTTCATTATGTAATGTATTAAGCCATTGTCTTGCAACAGAGCACAGGTTGTGGGATGGCCACCAATTCGATCTTTCCGGAAGAATTCTATGGCTTCTACCTCTCAGAAGAACAATGAGAACACAGAGGACAAATCAGTGTCTGCATGCCTCTATGTCAAGGTTAGCATGGATGGTGCTCCATACTTGAGAAAGGTTGATCTTCAAATCTATAGGAACTATATGGAACTGTCTTCGGCACTAGAGAAGATGTTCAGCTGCTTTATAACCGGTATCTTTTCATTCATTCTCTTCAATTGAAATCATGTTTGGTATGATAGTCCTATTTATGATATTGATTTCATTAGATCACATTGTTTGTTTTACAAATTATTGGGAGAGACCATCAACTTTTACTTTTTATGATAAACAGAGACGAGCTTCCTCCATGTTAAATCAGCTCAAGCTTTATGTAAGCCCAAGCTAAATCAGAGTTATATCACCTTTGTTAGGCCAACATGGCCTTCGTCTACTTTTATGATAAAAGTAGATGGTCTCTCCCAAGACCATTTGTTGTTTGTCTAGTGTAGATTGTGGGGGCTTCCACGTCCACAAACTAATTGCGTCTTTTCTTTATTAATTCATGTGAGGAAAAAAATGAGCATGTCATTTGTTGATGACATGGACTTTAATAAACTACAAACTATAGGACTTCAGTAAATTAAAAATGGTGACACCAAGTCTAAGTAAATTTGCACTAGTGTAAAGAGAAGTATCGAACTCTTAGGCTCTTCCGAGATCCGAATTGCGTGGGTATCCTGGGTGCTTCTCCTTTTCACTGGAAACAGTTTCCCGATTTAAATGTAATCATGTGGAGGCTTTGAGAATTTAGGAAGAATGATAATGGTGTTATGCTCTAACCTATTTGAGTTTCCATAACATACATCACTCTATTTTCTAATTATCTTCGGACTACTTAGAAATTAAACACAATTCATAATGATCATGCTTCAGGTCAGTATGCGTCTAATGGGAATGGCAAGCAGGATGCAATGGGTGAGAGTAACTCAACAGAGTATCTCCGTAGCTCTGAATATGTGCTGACATATGAAGACAAGGATGGTGATTGGATGTTAGTAGGTGATGTCCCATGGAAGTAAGTGCTGTTAATCATTCTTGTGCTTTCATAGTAGACTTTGCACTGAACTAAAGTGTTTTCACAAGGCTTGGTAGTAAAAAATGATCATTCTTTAGATATTTGTCAAATCTATCTGAGTAATGTTGGAGTTTAAAGATTGGCTTGCATTTGCATACAACATCTACTGCCACTTGGATGAGTAAATTTGGATAGCCTGAACAACAACACAAAAAAAAAAAAAAGTAATAATGTTTAATGATTGCTATGATGAGCATAATGATTGTGGACTTGTGGCAACATGGTCTAGTTGTGTTGGTTACTGTTCTACTTGAGATCAAGTGGTTTCTATCTGTGGTGAAGTACCTATCTGACAGGTAAATTTGGTGTTTGTATCAATGCAATTTGATAACTCTGCGCTCCCCCCTCTTCCCAAAATTTAACGGCTTTTGAGTCACTTCAAAGAAGTGACAGCCACAATGCTTTGACATACTTGGACCATATGGTCTTAAGGTGGATGATTCTGTTAGCCACTTTACATTAAGTCATACTAAGGTGTGATGTCCCACCTTGATGCTCACAAATTACAACTTTAGAAATCCTGTGTACAATGTCCTTTTGATTCTAATTGTCTTACACTGTATACTTATTTTTATAGTTCTGATTTTTTACCTTAAAACAGGATGTTCAAAGAGACTTGCAAGAAACTGCGGATCATGAAAGGCTCAGAAGCCATTGGACTTGGTATGTCATGGCACTACTATAAATTTAATATGTATTTTCCACCTTCAGCGGCAGGGTTTGGGCATAATTTGTCTAAAAAATAGATGCCTAATGTCCTATATCAATCTCAATATAGTCATTACTCGGCTTTAAAGATCGCCAGTGTAACTTAACATATACTTGCACCTTATTTTTCTTGTGGCAGCGCCAAACGCAGCTGAGAAGTGCAAGACTCAAGTTTGAGGATGGCAGCATCTAGGGGATTGAAGCAAGGAGGCATCCAGTGGAACACGGGGATCCTTCAAGAGGTTTTGAAATGTAGGGTTTTGTGGAGGCTATTATATTTCATGGTTGTGAAAATATTGTATTGTACTAGATAACATACATTATTCAAGACATCTTAAGCTTTATTAAATTTCGCAAGTTTGTGCGTGCATATCTTGCTATTCAGTTTGGAAACATATACTACTACTTTGCGTATCGTACCAGTTCATGTTGGGATGCTTTCTAAGTTATTTCAGTTCACGTTAGCTTAAGCATACAAGATGCAAGAACAAGGTATTGGAGCGAGTGTCTTTGTTGAAAAAAAGAAAAAAGAACGGTGATGGAGTCAGAGGTATCGAGTAAGTCAAAAACTGTACAAATGGTCATTCTTCCACAGTGATCGCCCCTCAAAACCAAAAGGAAAAAAAAAAAAGAATAATGAAGACATGATAAAGGAAAGAAAATGAGTGAGGAGATTATATTCAAACTACGGGAGCTGACATTGAGGTTGTGGTCTAATATATCTTGTCGAACAAAGCAAGCAAGTAAAATATATGCTTATATTTAACATCATAAACGAAGAAATCAATTACACTAACTACTTGTAATGTTCTATGTCAAGACTAAAGAGAGGCGAAATCAAGATTTATGTTTACAAAATTGAACAATAAGAAGTGGTAATGGATGGAAGGCAAAAGAGAGAGCACCATCGCTACAAAATGACCAAAGCTGAGCAGCAACTAGAATATTACTCCAACAATCTCAAGGTCTCCATCCCCATAACATAATGCTGATGTCGAAAAAAGAGCGTCAATTTTATATCACAATTCTAGGATTCGGGCTTGGAAATCTCAACATATACCATCTGTGTGTACCCATTAAATACAGACATCTCCAATGATCCAAGACCAAGCCTTTGGAACAAGCCAAAGCGGCCATCTTCGACGATAGGTGGAGTAGAGCGTGCAGGATCATATCTTGTTTGATGGGTTAGAGACGGACCAGCAACTGGTGGAACCTCCCAATACACATCTAAAATTGATTCCACAAACCTACTATTCTGAAAGTGCTCTGAGTAGGAAATTAGTTTGGTGCTATGATTAAAGTCATCACGCATATGCCCTCTCACGCCCCACCAAGCTTCACCAGGCCCACAGAGTTCATTAGTATCAACTGCTTTTTCCCAAAAAGGTTTCCTTCTTGCTCTTATTCTAGCTTCATCGCTGTCCTTAAAGCAACTGTGACCACCACCTAAAACAAAGTACAAACAGGAGAAGCCAATTAATAACTTTTCTCTAATCATGAACCCATATTTTATAGTAATAGGGAAGCAGAAAGCCACCCATTGACGACACTTGTGTTTGAGATAGTTCTTTAGCTAGAATGCAATCAGAACATCAAAGAGAGCACTAACTTCAAAGAAACGAGTCAGTCACCGACTGACAAAAAACAGATCGCCCCAAAACAGCTTAAGTTCACAAGGTAATATCGTCACTTGATATATGTGTTCCATTTTGTGAAGAACAATGAAAAACACTAAAGAACGTTATTGGGTTCCCAAAGGCAAGAAGACAGAGGCTGCAATTGTTCAAATGCAATGCATAAGGAGTTGAAGACAGGTGACAGGGAGTATACCTCTTATATAACTTTGATCACAAATCTGTCTCAAGGAGTAATGATCTCCAGTCCCAGTGTCATAGTTATCTTCAAATACAATATGTCTGAAACCTGCCTTCAATGCCTGCTTCAACCTATCAAGGCAAGAAACTTTCCTCCATTAGCAGCTTACATGATGAGAAAGTCGAAAATCGTACAGAAAAAATATTAAATGACATTAGCCTACAGGCTACAAGGTGCAGTGAACAAGGTAACGGAAGTCACCATAAACTGATAAAACAATGAGTACCTTTTCAATTCACTTTGATGATCATCGAAAAAGATAAGGGCTCGACTTAGATCAGTAACCCCATGTTTCTTCATCACACTCTTCCAATCAATACTTCCGAAATCTACAAAGTCCTTCCCAGCAAAATATGTGCAGTTCTGATCGACATAAGCTGGACCTTTTTTGAGATACTTTTCAGGATGACGCGGAGTAACCGATATTATCCTAGTATCTGGCAAAGCCTGCCGCAGTACCCATGTTGAATGCCCTTTGAAAGCCCCACTCTCTATCATGATATCTGGCTTCAACCATCGTGCAATAAACCAGAGCCCAAAGCTATGATCAAATCCCATGCCGAACATATTGTTTTTAATCGGCCGATTTTCATATATAGGTACAAACTCTTCCAAGCCACTGATTAGATCCTTGGATGTCCATTCCACAGTTTTTCCATGTTTCGATCTGCCTTTTGCCAACAAGAACAATTAAACTGCTGCAAATGTAACAACTAGAGAAAGTTCGAGTTGTCTACATAACTTGATAGCTAAAAAAACTAATCAGACAGGAAAAAGTAGTTTGGGCAAGACTCTGAACATCAAGAGAACTGGATAAATGACTTAAAAACTTAATGTTACACAGATGTGTAATTGTATGCTGAACCTCACATGGATTAATAAGAACATTTGTTAGGACCGTATTTCCGCCGTAGAAAATAGAAATTGCTCAGCATTCAACTAAGCTGTGGTTTTGCAAACTCTCTTTACCTCACACAAATCAATGTTAACAAGTTGAGCTAGTGATAGATGAGGATTCCCTTATCTATTTTGAGACGAGTTGCTAGGACTTGGAAGTAAGGAGATCAAAGATATCGTTTTTTTTTTTAATTCGAAAAATGCTTCTTCCCCCTACATCAACCTTTCAAAACTTAGCCCGGCAGGAGAAAGTCACTAGTTTAGGAGGAAAAAACTACTTACACTGGAAGCCTAAGATAGAGTTTACCTATAATAGTTACAATTCTATTAACATTTTCCCCCTTGGGTGATTTTGGCATGCATTCCCCTTTTTATGCTGAGTATTATTTAAGGTAAACTCTACCATAGGTAATTTATATTGAAACGAAAATAGACACTAGAAACAGCCCCATTCCGAAAAGAAATTGATGTGCTTAACAAAAATTAAGTGCAGCAAATTGTGGTCGAATAGATTGACTATCTTGCCATACAAGAAGTCCCTTCCAGTCACCACATTTCCATTCTTTATAAGCTTCATAAAATAGGAAAGCTCACTTGGCTCTTTGTGAGTTATTGTGTTGAGTTAAATTGGTATCTTTGATATCTAGTCTATATGTGATTTGCATTTTGTGGCTGTAAGCCTTAGCTTGGTTTTTTGTGTTGGCCTCTAGGGCTTTCTGTGTCAGCGGATATGGTTTATCTCACTTCGTTTTTGCCATGGGCGTGGCTTGCTTGTACTTAATACTTTTTGGTGTCTAACATATTTCACAAAAATTACAAAACATACAAAGGAAAACTTTACTTATAACTAAGGTTAGCAAGGGAAAACCTGAAATTAAAACATGATCTACTATTCTTAAATGAATCTGCCTAAAAAGAGGAAGGAAATGAGGAGAAGTGCTACTTCAACCAAATGATCTTCAGGCATGTATTCCCTTGAAAATGAGGGGAGACTGGAACACGTTAGTTGCTTAGTTGGGCTCAATAGGTACATGACACGATAAGTTTATCCTATAACAATTTACTAGGAGGCTTTCAACAAGAAATGCTAACTCTAATTGCTCACCGAGTCCTACTTGGCAAGCTTCTCTCAAAATCTCCCACTTTCAGGTCCACTAGATCAGCGCAACTAGACAATCGAAAATTTAGTGCCCTCATCAGCTGAACTTCCCACTTAAAACCCAATACCAGCAAAATACTTAAACTCCATATAACACTTCATATAGAATCTATAAACCACAACAATACCTTACATTTCCAGAAAAAAGCAGACATCTGGCAACCCTAGTTTCTATTAAGATTGAGTATTCCACTGCATTGCAAATACTCCTTAAATGCTTGACCTCTAAATCTCTATAAAGAATTAAACTTCAGCAACACCCAGTTCCAGCTTTTCTACACCTCTATCATCTAATTGCAGCTTCCCAAAACTCATCAACGAACCATGAAATGGGCCTGGAAAAAGCAATAGTGCTACCTGGTCCATGCTCTTTATAAACCTAAACTGGCCAAATTTCCCCTTGAAGAAAGAAGGAAGTGGAAACAAATATCCATAATTTGTCGTCTTCATTTACTACATGGTACAACAAGTTCATCTAGATACTTTCTAAAAAGGTCTTTTAACAAGAAATGCTAACTCTAGGAGCTCATTAACTCCCTTATGGCTAGTGTATCTCATAATGTCCCGTACCCAGCAGAAGAATATAATTGAATATCTCACTCCCCTAAAAGGCTGAACTTTCAACCAGAGCCTGAAATACCAGAAAACTCCTCCTCAACTCTTTCCAACGGTTCAACAAAACCTCAAGTATACCTAAATGGCAACCCCAGTTTCCTAAAACAATCAAATTTCCGACTAGAATCTGTATACACAGGGTTAAACTTCAGCTAGTGACTGAGCCATATTAATAGCAAAGGGGTCATACTCGTGATATTTTCCTCTATAAACTTATAGGTAACTTCCCTCAACAAGCTAATTTTATTTACCAATGACCCCGTACTCAAAGCCGCTTGTGTATTAATATGATGAATGACCCCCTACCTCATTATCCTTGGCTACGCCACTCCCTTCAACAGCACCCTATTCCAGCCTTCTATAACTCTTTTAGCAAATTCCAGCTTCTAAACTCTATGAGCGAAACCTTAACTTGAGCTTTGAAGTCTGAATACTAACAAAGATCAGCGTCACACTAATGCAAACTAAACAATCCAAACTAAATACTAACAAAAGAAGTAACATCTCATACCTAACCTACTAACTTCCGAACCTCCCCAATGCATTTTCCTTTAAATCCCTGGCATAAAAATACAAAGATAGTTTCTTTCTCCTTTCCCGGCTCCATAAAGTCTTGGGAGAGAACGTCTGGCCGAACGAAGTATATATATCTCTAATTTTTCTGGGGCTTCAGAAAGCTTGTGTTGATTAAACTTGCAGGGAGCTCGTCTACTTTTATGACGGTCTTTTATAAGAATTTATGTTTCGACTCGGGAATAGCCCACAGGCACATCAACAGTCTTATGTATACTCTCCCAAACACTTAACCAGCTAAGCTAGCTAACATCCACAACCCACAATGATCATCTTTGTTTTTTCTTTCGGTACATTGAAGCAGCTAGTGTTGCGGAGAAGGGGTTATGAGGATTTGAAACCTGGGCAACCCCTAGATAGGTTGAGCTCTCGACCACTGGGCCATGATCATCTATCTTTATACATATATGTACATAATCTCAAAACTAACCCGAATTAAGTAACAATTAGAACAAAACAAGCAACACCCAGATCAGCAAATCCAAAACCCAGATCAAAAAACCCGAAAACAGAAACAAATCCATCAACAAACAACCATCTTCAGATCCATATCCACTCACTATTTCAACAAAAAACACACACAAAAAAAAAACATTTCAACATAAATCATAAAAGGATGTGATTGAGCTTACACCAAGGGACACCAAGCGAGCCAAAGTCAGATTCAAGCCCATCAAACCCGAAAAACCCGAACCTCGACCGAGGATCAAAGCTCACCCCGGCATTCGGCGCCACGCAAACAAGCGTACGAGTGTAGAAAACAGCTGAAGAAAAGAACAAGACGACGACAAATGACAGCGCAAGGCACGGCCAAAGGAGGCCATTCCTCGATATAAAGTTGACGAAACGTGTCGAAAGCGGGATGCTTTTCTTGGTCTTGGACTCGTCGTCTGATTCGTTGTTGCCGTTGTCGTTGTCGTTGGTGTCGTCGCCTTGTAATGGCCGGCGAGTCGAGTGTGGTCTCTCTAGCACTCTGTCTCTCTCCATTGTTGCTCTCTAGAGTGTGGAGTGTGGAGAAGTGGAGTGGAACTTGTAGTTGTGAAAGTGCGCACAAAGTCGCTGATAAGAATCGAACCCCGGAACTCAAATTGAGATAAAGAGAACTCTGACTACTAAAGTTACTTATTTTGCATGATCACAAATTACACGTGGTTATTATTAAACTTATATTAGTCGACTTTAGAATTGGCAAGCCTCTCGACCGAAACTCGATTTGATACAATTCCAAACGTTAATTATCCTAAATCGATCCGGCTTGGACCGATCCTAACACGGCTCTAAAGAATGAATCACCCGAGCTCGATACAACCCGAGGGTTGTCATGACTTGTGTCGACCTAAACCCGTTATGTCCAACCAGAGTTAATCCTACTCGAAACCGACTTGATCCGCTCAATTGCCAACTAATGGTTGGGTTTAAGGTGATCATTTTTTTATCAATACGACGATAAAGTGACCACATGTAATGTCCATTTAAGTCTTGTCTAGATGATGTCCCAATTGGCAGAGCTAGGGGTGCCTATGTTAAGGATTTTATGACTCAGAATGACTCTGGTTGGGATTCTCGGAAGATTTGTGATTTTTTTTTTATCATAAGTCGCCCATGGGTATTCTCAAGATATAACTACCTTATCTTCCAACATACTTCCTCTAGTTCTATTTATTCATAAAGAGTGTTTTCGCGTTTGTCAATGCACATTTTGTATGTTAAATATCTCTAGTTATATATTAGTAAAAATTACAAAAAAGTTGACATTCTTAATCTAATCATTAACACAAATCAACCAAAATCTCACATGACTATATTTCATCTTATATATTGAAAAAAAATCTATAATCAATCTATACTTGTGAATAGTGTCTCAAAAAAAAGTATGAAAAATAAATAGAACTAAAGGGTTGGATTGCCCCCCGGGTTTTGTACTTGCCAACATCGCTGCTAGCAGGGTCCTCTGTAGTGACAATAATATGCGATGATAGATATACTTACTTTAATACACTGTAATCAATATAATTTGAATAATAGTGATTTAATTAAAGATAAATATATCAATTATATTTTAAAATCCACTATTCACACAACTTTTGTCTATAACACACCCAATGGCAAATGTTACACCACATGATAAAATTTTAAATGTCACTACATTGTATATTCGAATGATGCTAGATTGTCTAACAGTTCAATTAATTTATTAGTTTGAAAATAACACTAATGGTTTACCACTTTTCAAACATTACATGATTTTAACAAAACAAAGTTGTCAAATAAAAGAGCAAACATTAAATAAATAAATTAAATTTTAGAGACGAAAATTATAAATAAATTATAAAATATATTTTATAATTTACAAGTAAGTCGGTGCATCACAAATACATTATTAATATATACATAAATTTGCGTCATAAATGTATAGGCACTAATGCACTATAGATGTTCAATTAAGTATGACATCATCTTTATTATAAATGATATATGTTCATCAATGGTTGTAAATATTGTTAGTTCATTAATATATATACATTAATGATAATTCACAATATAATTCCTTTATATGCAAATTGTCATGTAAAAATCTAAATAAAAAAATTAGAAATTGTGCATAATATAATAATGATAATTCAAACGATATTGAGATAAATTATTTGGTTATTTTTACACTTGCATGAAAGCACAAAATCATTATTGTCAAATTAATGCTTAAAGAATGATTTCCAAAGTATTAAATTATTGCCAAAGTAATGGTTAAATATTGGGATTTTCTCCTGTGTACCCCTGTACTATACACGAAAATCCAAAATACCCCTCTGTTTTTTCGACTAATCCAAAATACCCCCGATGTCGAATTTTCGACCCAAAATA